>JAPPVO010000059.1:96836259-96969127 GCA_030407325.1 Camellia japonica
GCCATTGCTTTGGCGCTTGTTTTAAACCATATAATGATTTAACCACTTTACACACTTTCTTTTCTTTTCCTGGAACAGAAAAACCTTCTGGTTATTCCATGTAAATTTCTTCATTTAACTCACCATTTAAGAAAGCGGTTTTCACATCCATTTGATGAATTTCTAGATTATATAGAGATGCAATAGCAATTAACATTCTAATGGATGTTATTCTAGTAACCGGTGAGTATGTGTCAAAATAGTCTAGACTTTCTTTTTGTCTAAATCCTTTGACCATAAGTCTTGCCTTGTATTTGTCAATTGATCCATCCGCTTTCATTTTCCTTTTGAAAATCCACTTGTACCCAAGAGATTTACAACCTGGTGGCAAGTCCACTAATTCCCAAGTGTGATTTTGCAAGATGGATTCAACTTCACTATTGACAGCTTCTTTCCATAAAGGAGCTTCAGGACTGGACATAGCCTCTTTAAAAGTTAAAGGCTCATTTTCTAACAAATATGTTAGAAAATCTGGACCAAAAGATTTTGAGGTTCTAGCACGTTTACTATGTCTAAGTTCCTCTTCCTCATTTTGATCTAACTTTTGTTCTTGATCATGTTCTTGATCCTTACTAGTAATAGCATCATGAGATCTTTTATTGTTACTAGTTTCCTGTCCAGTCTTATTTGGAAATACATGTTCAAAGAATGATGCATTCCGAGACTCAATAATAGTATTTACATGTATTTCAGAATGTTCTGATTTATGAATCAAAAACCGATATGCACTACTATTCTTGGCATAACCAATGAAAATGTAATCAATGGTCTTAGGACCTATCTTAGTCTTTTTAGGACTAGGAATAGCCACTTTAGCCAAACACCCCCACACTTTTAAATATTTGTAGGATGGTACTTTTCCATGCCACAATTCATAAGGTGTTTGATTTATTTTCTTTCGGGGTACTTTATTTAAAATATAATTAGCAGAAAGTATTGCTTCCCCCCACAAGTTTTGAGGTAATCCAGAACTAATTAACATGGCATTTATCATTTCTTTTAAGGTCCTATTTTTCCTTTCAGCAATTCCATTTTGCTGAGGTGAGTAAGGAGCGGTGGTTTGATGAATTATTCCATGTTCTTTACAAAATTCACCAAAAGGTAATTCATATTCACCACCTCTATCACTTCTAAGTTTCTTGATTTTCTTATCAAGTTGATTTTCAACTTCATTCTTATATTGAATGAAAGTTTCCAAAGCTTCATCCTTGGTTCGAATTAAATAAACATAACTATATCTAGTATAGTCATCTATAAAAGTGATTACATACTTTTTCCCACCTCTGGTTTGAATTGATTTAAAATCACAAATGTCACTATGAATTAATTCAAGTGGTTCCGTACTTCTTTCAATTGAATGAAAAGGAGTTTTAGATAATTTTGCCTCAACACAAATTTCACATTTATGATTTGAATCAATGTCAAATTTAGGTAAATATTCCATATTAATTAATCTACGCAAAGATCCATAATTAACATGTCCTAGTCTACCATGCCATAAATTTGAAGACTTAAGCAAGTAAGAAGAAGATGTAGTATTATTAATAACTGAGGGTACAACGGTCATTACATTTAACTTGAAAAGGCTATCACACATGTAACATTTTCCTACATACATCCCATTCTTAGTAAGTACAAATTTATCACTCTCAAATACTAGCCTAAACCCATTCTTACTCAACAAAGATCCGGAAACAAGATTCTTGCGAATGTCCGGTACATGCACACATTGTTAAGAGTGAGTTCCTTTCCAAATGTTATCTTGAGTACAATCTTTCTTTGTCCTTCAACTTTGGAAGTTGAGGAGTTGCCCATAAAAAGTTGTTCACCATTGTCCACTGTAGAATAAGATGTGAACATCTTTTTGTCGGCACAAATATGGCGAGTAGCACCAGTGTCCACCCACCATTCTTTAGGATTTTCGACAAGATTTGCCCTAGAAACAACTGCAGAAAGATTGATGTCATCTACACCATTGGAAATCTTGTCCACTTCGGTCATATGGGCTTGTGCAGGCTTCTTGTTTGTTCTTCTTTTGCTTTTGCCTTTGCTACGGCAATCTTTGGCCCGATGTCCCTCTTTGTCACAGATGTAACATTTGCCATTAAACTTGTACTTTTTATTATCCCTCCTTTAGAGCCTTGTGATGAACTTTCTCCAGAAGACTTTCGTTTCTTGGTTTTTGAAGTATGTTCCACCACATTTGCCTTAGACTTCATAGGATGCTTACCAGCCTGCTTTTCAGAATTGCGGTTGTCCTCCTCAATCCTCAAATGCACAATTAATTCTTCCATAAAAATTTCTTTGCGCTTGTGTTTGAGGTAGTTCTTGAATTTCTTTCAGCCTTTTGGTAATTTTTCAATTAAGGCTGCAACTTAGAAGGATTGACTGAGAGACATGCCTTCTGCGTGAATATCATACAGAATGAGTTGGAAATCTTGAGCTTGGCTGATCACAGTTTTTAAATCAACCATTACAAAATCCAGGAATCTGCCAACCACAAATTTCTTTGAGCCGGCATCTTCCGTTTTGTACTTTTTCTCCAACGATTCCCAAAGTTCCTTTGTTGTCTTAATTGGACTGTAAACGTTGTATAATGTGTTGTCAAGTCCGTTCAAGATGTAATTCCGGCAAAGGAAATCGGCATGTTTCCAGGTATTAACCGCAGCAACCACTTGCCGGTCGGTTTCATCCTCTTTCAGGATAGGAGCATCTTCACGGAGGAAACGAGCCAGATTCAGAGTTGTAAGATAGAACAACATTTTCTGTTGCCATCTTTTAAAGTCAGTTCCTGAGAACTTCTCTGGCTTTTCACCGTGATTTACAGGTACTGTTACAACAGGAGGGGGTTGGCGTCATTGCAGCCACCACAGTAGTACTTGTTTGGGCATTAGTTTCAGTAGCCATCAATTCTAATTTATAAAACAAAATTATAATTAGAATTTACACTACACAGAAAATTAAACCAAATTCATAGAATTAAATTCTGTAAGAAATAAAAGAAACAAAAATGTAACTTTTATTTCCAATTAATTTGAAAATAAAATAAAATTTTATTTAAACAAATTAATTCTACACAGAAAATGAAATTCTGTAAAAAAAAGAAATAAAAAATATAACTTTTATTTTTCAATTAATTTGGAAATAAAATAAAATTTTATTTAACCAAAATAATTCCACACAGAAAATTAAATTCTGTTAAATAAAAGAAATAAGAATAAACTTTTATTTTTCAATTAATTTGGAAATAAAATAAAATTTTATTTAACCAAATTAATTCCACACAATAAATTAAATTCTGTAAAATAAAAGAAATAAGAATATAACTTTTATTTTTCAATTAATTTGGAAATAAAATAAAATTTTATTTAACCAAATTAATTGCACACAGAAATTTAAATCTCTTGTTACACTCCAATAATTAAAATACTGAAACAGAATTTTAATTAATGAAAACTCAGAAAATAAATTCTAAAAACCAAAATTAATTTTCTGACAAAATTTCACAAAAATATATTCTGAATTGTTAATGACACCAGTATCGTACTACTAGTTATCAAAGAAAAGAGACAGTATATTACTACTATCTGTCAAATAGCATATAATCACTATTTGTTTTTCCAACCAGAATATTATTTTGTAAATCCACAGAAAATAATTTTCTTAAAAGAAGAAAGAGAAAAGGAAACAAACGAAAAATTTTGTAAACAGAATAATTCGATTCTGTCTTAAAATTGTTGGAACAATCTTCTGTGTAAATAAATAAATTGGAAATAAAATCAAATAAAATAAATAAATAACATACCGGTATTTTGTCGAACGAAATAAAAATTACAAGACCAAGTTGAGTGTGTGATACTCTGTCCTTAAGACAGATTCGCCCCGCTATGGTGCTTACGGTTGAGTGGCGTCTATCTCCTAGAATACAATGATCTTTAATCAATTTGTAGTAGCACTCCAAAACAAATTGTTCGGCGAACCAAACCTGTGTTCTAACTCTCTGAAATTTATACTAAAACTAATATGAAGAATAATGCAAAAATGCAGAATTAAGGACAGCAAAAGACAATAATCAGATTGGATTTTCCCATAAGAAATTAGCCCCCAAGACTGCCGGAATGAAAGATATATATAGGCACAAAGATCTGACCCGAACAGGTTCATTCCGAAGTGAACAGGTGCAAAATTTGGATAGCTTCAGAATTTAAATTCAAATAGCTGTAGACCGTTGCAATGAACACACTTTCAAACAAATTGAATAGTGATCGTTGGTCAACCAAAAGAAACAGTTAGGAACTCAAATCTGTTGCACTTTATTAAATAAACTATATTGAATATATATATATATATATATTAAACTATTGAATATATATATATTAAACAAATTGAATAGTTTAATAAATAAAGTAAGAGGTACAAATTTTAGGAAACCACTTAGGAACCCAAAATTTGAATTTAGAATTAAATTAAATTCCCACAATTACAAACTTTAGGAAACCACTTAGGAATCTAAAATTTGAATTTAGAATTAAATTAAATTCCCACAATAATTTTTATTAAAAAAATTCAAAAGAATTTTTATCTAAAAAATTAATGTTAAACCCGAAAACGACGTTAACTTCCCATTCACTCATAAATGGTTTTGACGTTCCGTCTTCACCATGTGACTTGTCACGCGGTAAGGAACACGTCACCTCTTCGGATCCACCCCAAAAGACGTTTGGGGCCCACTCAATTTTGGGCTAAAAAATATGCCTATATTTAAACCATTTTTCCAACAGAACAAAGGGTCAAATTCATAGAGTCCTAAGGGTATTGGTTAAGGATACTTAAAATGATTGTAGCCACACATTTTTATAAAAGAATGTGAAATTATTTTAAACTTGTAAACATGTATCCTTAGACACTCTTTAACAAAGTTAAAATTCAAATATATAACTCCATGGATTGAATGTAATGTTATAGGATTTTGGAGAATAAAGTAATGCTACATATCCAGAAAAAAAAATTCAGAAAGGTACTCAGAATTTGAAATGTGTGAATCAGATTTATCTTGGGTGTAGCTCACATCATCCCAAGTTCAAATCTACATTGTCCATTTAAATTCTAGATATTTTTGGGGATAGATAGCATTTGTTAGGCAGACTTAAAGGAGTGTGGAAAATAATGAATTGAATTTGAACACATCCACCTTAAGTAGAACAACAATTTTATGAAGTCCAAAAAAAATATTCAAAGATTGTCAAAAAATGAAGTGTCTGAATCGTTAATTACCTAAACTGAGTTGTGTAAGGAAAGCTTGGGGTTGATGGAATTAGCAGGTAAATGGTTATAAAGGGAGAGCAATGGTTGATCTGGTATCTTTAACATTATCTTCTTGATTGCAGCCACCATGATGCGCACCACACTGGTCGATGGACTGCCCTGTGGCCTCACTTTGACATATTTTCTGGTGCCAATGAAGAAGATGACACAAGCTAACTACATGATGGTTGCTGGAATAGCCAACGCAAGAAGCCAACTCATGTCGGACTGCACGTAGACCATGCCAGTGAGGGACACCACAAAGCAAAAGTGTAGGAAAAGTAGTAACCAGTTGAAAATGCTGGTGATTCCCTTCTTGCCACTTTTGGTGTTGGGATTGAACTGGTTAGCACCAAAGGCCAACTTACAGGGTCATATGCCACCCGCTCCGACTTCTAGCAGAGAAAATCTAGTGAATAGAAAAGCCATTTGCCATGCTGTTGAGCTGGTGCATGTGCCAAACTCCTCTGTTTTGCAGGGAGGAGGGTGCAACTTTGAGATCGCCGCGGTAAGGGCCTAGTCTAAGCATCCCCTGTTGGTTGGTGTTAAAATGACAACGTTGAAGCCAAATGTTAGATATGTTACAATATCAAAATATTATAATTTGGCAATATTGCTTTGATTATACAAACATTATATACTCGACTTTCTTTACAAAAACTCAAATGTAAATGTCTCTGTTTGCTCTGTCATGAGTAAGAGGAAAATGCTCTTGTCAAATTAGACATTTTTAAATTTGTCAAAATTGAATTATGAATTTTCACATTTTTAGAAGGTGATAAATATATGTGTAAAGTTTTTTTCACATTTATCAAAATTTCTTTTCTTTTTTTTTTTAATTTGTTAATTTTTTTTTAATAAGTTTTAAGTAATGTAAAGTAGTTATCGAACTTGTGAATTTTGTGATTTTAAGTTTCTAGCTATATTAATTTTGATTTTTAATGTTAATGCTTTTACAAAAAAAAAAAAATCATACTTACAAGAATCGAGTAATTTTATAATTTAGGTATTGAAAGTGTGAAATTTCACACTTTCGAATCTAATATAGAGTAAATTTGACATTTTAAATTTGTTTTTAACATAATTTTATATTTAATTGAGATTTGTTTGATAGGTTTATAACAAATTTTATTAAAATGTATAGAGTGAAAATTATGAAATTTTCAAATTTCAAAATACAAAAGAACAACATATGCCACATGCTCGCACCAGAGAAACACATATCATGTCTTTACCATGAAAATCAATTAAGGGTATTGGGCGTGTTTGTTATAATTTATACATGCTGATTATAATTTATTTTAATTTAAGAATTGTGTCAGATTATTTAGTGTATCTTCTACTTGTAACTTATTAGGTAAAAATAGTTTGAATAAGTTGATTATTTAGTAGTTGAGCGAATGATATTTTTAACCTCTACTTTTTGATTATCAACTTTTAATTTTAGAAAAATTATATCAAAGAGGGGCCAAATTGTGGTCAATAACAAATGCACAAGACTTAGAAAATTTTATTTATTTGTTTATATTTTATTTTATTTTAAAAATTGATTGATCTACAAGTTGTATGTATAAGATTATGGTTAAAAGTCTCTTTTACAGTTTTTAAAAGCAAATTCTTCTCTCTTTGTACATATACTAGTGTATGTCCGTGCCTAAAGGCACGATGTAAATAATATTGGGATCAAAATGTAATTGCACATATCATGTTAAAATTTGTAGTCTGTAGCACCTGATAAAAGATCAAGTCAGCACTCTTACCATTAGTTTATGGCTAACACTTTCTACACTGGTGAGTGTCATAATATCTCGAACCACAAATATCTGATTGAAATAACATAATATAGACAACATAGATTAGGCCAAATGCAAAGTATAACCTGACAAATAGTAGAAATTGTTTACAGATATTAAGATACGAAATCAAATATCGAAAAATAATTTTCCAATGAATCTGAAGAAAGCATTGACATCTCTCTACATTGCGGAGGGAGCCCCAATATTAAATTTTCTGTAACAAAAAATAGACAATCTATATATCAAAACACACGAATCATCATCCTAAAACAGTGAATTTTGCAATGAACTGTAAATTGAAAAACTAAATACATCATATCATCAAGAAGAAATCAACTCTATGCCATAGCATCCCAACAATATAGTAATACATTTTTCACAAAATTGCTTAAATGGTGAAAAATAATATTATAAAAAAAATAATTCTTGCAACTCATTTGGTTTGTCAAATTAAGGTGAAAATCATCAATTACATCAACTATAGACAACTTTAGAATAGAAATTGTTGTTTTACAAAATAGCCAAATTAAAAATAATTTAAAGTAATCCAATAGCCATCAATTGTTGCTAGTATCAATACCTGAAAGAAAATATATAGTAAGAAGAGTAAATTAAATAAGAAAAATTGTAAATAGGTGATGACTTCACAAAATATTTGAAAACTTACACTGATTTGTAATTTTTCCAATGAAATAAGAAGATGAGTACAGAGAGCTCATAATACAGTTTGGTGCAAATCTCCATCGTTCTATGAAAATAAAAGAAAAGAGAATTTTATTAGAAGACAATTAGAGGGGAAAAAAGTATATCTAAAAAGGAAAAAAAAAAAAAAGAAAAGAAAAAGACAACTTACATGTCCAAAGTAGTGACAACTTACATGTCCAAAGTAAAAAATCAATTCAATCAAAAAAAAAAGATGATGTTTTTTGGTACCACGTGGAGAACTCAATTGTAATAAACCGATACAAAATAAAAGATCAAGTCAACATTCTTACCATTAGTTTGTGGCTAACACCTGATACATTGGTGACTGTCACCGCACTCCGAACCAAAAAATATCTGATTGAAATAACATAAAACAGACAACATGGATTAGGCCAAATGAAAAGTATATTAAGATACGGAAATCAAATCTCAAAGAATAATTTTCTAATCAATCTGAAAAAAGCATTGACACCTCTCTACATCGCAGAGGGAGCCCCAATATTGAATTTTCTACAACAAAAAATAGACACAGGAATCGTCACCCCAAAACAGTGAATTTTGCAGTCTTCGTAAATTGAAAAACTAAATGCATCATATCATCAAGAAGAAATCAACTCTATGCCATAGCATCCCAACAATGTAGCAATACTACTTAAACGGTGAAAAACATCCCAACAATGTAGCAATACCGCTTATGAAAAACTGCTTAAACGGTGAAATTTAATTTTATAAAAAATCATAAATTACATCAACTATTGACAACTTTCGAATAGAAATTGTTGCTTTAAAAAATAGCCAAATTAAAAAGATTTAAAGTCATCCAATAGCCATCAACTGTTGCTAGTATCAGTACCTGAAATAAAAATGATCTTAACATGTTTTCCTCCTCTAGTTTTAACATAGTCCAGCTCCTCTGATCTTAACATGTTTTCCTCCTCTAATCTTAACATAGTTCGGCTCCCCTGATCTTAGCATGTTTTCCTTCTCTAGTTTTACTACCTTCTTCGAAGCACTTGACAAAAACTGAGCACATATGTTTTCCCTTGCCAACTGAACCGTATTTTTAAAATAACCAACTCCCAAGTAGAAAGACCAATAGGACAACAAAGGCAACATACTATGAACAAATAAAAGAAAGACATCCTAATAAAACATCAATTTCTAGTTCATGTTATATCAATCCATTTAACCAAGTCAACAATATTCAAGACACATGTCAAAACATAGAGTTGAAATTGAATATACCAATCAAGTAAAGGGTTGAACACATGACTTTCAGGTGTAATTAAAGTATGATTTCTTTTATAAACATTGCGAGTAAGCCGAAACAAATTTGTCCCAAAAAAACAAAAACAAAAACAAAAAAGTAAACTAACCAAAAATAGACCTATTAAAAAAAAAAAGTGTCAAAAATGGGAGTAATAAATAAACCAAGCAACCATTTGCCATATTGCAGTGCACCCTAAACAAATGTTATGTAATAGGAAATAAATAGATTTGTTTTCATCATATCATTTTCAGTAATTTAGAAATGACAATATTAAATCTTAAAAAAATTCATGAACTAAAAAAAAATTGAACAATTTCATTCCAATGGAAGCCAATTACTCTATTAAATAATTAGGATACCTTTAATGGGTTAACATGGTGTAATGAAATGCTACAAACAGATATTGCAACAAAAACAAAAAATAGTTTAAATAAACATTAAATAGCTCCAACTATTAATAGGTACAAAAATATATTGCTCAAATCTACCCTAGCACAATCTATAAATGGTGCATTTATAAGTACAAAATGAAAACAAAAGGTATGGAGTTTCAAAAGTAGAATAATATCAAACAATACTAAATTTTCAAAAGAAGCATGAGATGTAACTGACATGAGAAGCAACTGACCTGAGATACATTTCATTGGTGCAAAGGAGCATGAAACCTGTTTTAGGAAAGAAACATGTTGTAGATGAGAAATCAATAATTATACACGAAAACAAACAACAATTCAAGTAATTTATTTTGGTACAAAGGAGACCTTAACCAAACAAAATACAAACACACCTAAAAACACTCATACAGAGATGTCCCAAATTAACGTGTGCATCTTTAGACAAAAATTAAGGCATTAAATTAACTGGAGGTAAAAAAATAAAATAAGATTTGCCACTACATAATCCAAACAAACACTATATTGAATGCGCTTAAGCCAAACTTAGCTATACTGGAAATGCAAAAATATTGGGGATATCTTGTAATGACATGAACAAAAAACAATATGTATGTATATGCATTTGTGTGTATGTATATATAACACGTAATACACTTAAGGAAATATGTATGTATATATATGCATTTGTGTGTATTATATAATAATAATAAAAAAAAGATATCTTGTTATCACATGAACAAAAGAAAATTTTGGAATCCCATACATGCTAAAGAGGAAAATGAGCTCAAGTCTCAAGTATAAACTAAATATTTAAAGGGAAATTTTTTTTTGAAGGGAAGAGCCAAAAAAACTTGAATGTGATTCTTTTACGATGAAATCATGAAACTGTCCTATTTATACCCAAAAGACAGTATAAGTTGATTTTACTATTATCCAATACTATCAATTTAACTAAATTGCATCAATATGACAAATACATGAGTTATTGCACATTGTTGTCCTATGCATTTTATTAGTTTCTTTAGACCAAGAATCAAACCATCTAATTCAAGCAATCAATCAAAATCACACACATAATAATATTAATGAATCTTACCATTTTTCTTACAAATTTTTAGATATGCCACATCACCCCAACTTGGCAAAGGGTGCAAATGAGTAGAAACATATGTAGTAGTAAAGTCAACAAATATATATTTTGGTACCTGAAGTGGACAAATATATAGAAAATCAAACAAAAAATCATGTATTGGAAGTCTCACAATCTCACAATTTCATCAAGTCAAACTCAACCAAGTAAAACTCAATCTCACAATTTCAGAAGCTATGAAATTATCCTCTATTTTTCTCAATAATCAAACAACCAGAGAAGCCAAAAAAAAAAAAAAAAAAGTATTGACAAAAAAAGTCAAAAAACCAGCATATTTGAGAGCTCTAAACAACAAGTTCTAGATGGTAGAGGAAAAAACACATTATCAGGAACTTGTTAAACACATAAACTTAAATATCATTATATCTTATAAACTTCAATCTCATTCCATTTAGACTGTAAATCTATAAATATAACAAATGGTTGGTGTAGAACTTGAAACACTTGAAACATTTACAATCTATATAAATATAACAAATGACGGTAGAGGACAAAAAAAAAAAAATAGCCTAAGATGGATTGTAAGTTAATTTTCAGGTTGCTAAGGGCGTTTGAGCCAATATGTTGTCGTTTTGAGCCAACTATCATGGATTTCATTATTTGGACTCTTTGGCTTGCTAGAATGTATTAATATTCAACCAGAAATAACCAGTATGCTGCAAAATTGTGGAACTTATCAAAATTAGAACTGCATTTTAGGTGAACGAGTGGGCCAATCTCCATCATTGCAACATTAATTTGTAGCTCTATTTTTGTTGCTTCAGTTTTGTTTTTGTGTTCTTCAAACTATGATTCAATGATTAAAAAACAGTGATTGATCATTAGACAGCTTAATAGGCTCACCTTGTATTTTGCTAAGTTCAGTTCAGTTCAATTCTCAGTCTTCAGTTCAGTTTTGTCAAGTTAAAATTAAAAAAAAAAAAAAAAAAGCATTGTGTCACCACTGCCAGCCACCTCACTAACCAGCTAAAGAGCCTCATCTGTCTCACCACTCTCTCTCTCTCTTTCTTAATGCAAAAGAGAGGTGATATTTCTTTGTTTAACATCCTCTCTTTAATAGCAAGATATCACGCCTGCATTTTTGACTTTCTAATAAATCAACATGTTATCCATCAAGGCGAGCTTCCATTGGCAAAGGCAAAGGTGGTGTTGGGTGGAAGGTGAGGAAATGTCGTGATTTTCATGTAAATATTTTGATAAATTGATTAGATTTAAATGTGTTTTTGAATGGTTTTTTATTTCAAAAATATTAAAATGAGTTTCTGAAGGGGTTTGTTTCTAAAGCCAATCTTCATGTAATAATTTTAGAATCCTACTGTTTATTTAACTACCAGTTTCATTATCTTTGATTTCATTATTCTATGTCATGGACAGGGTGTTTTGACTGTTGGAAGACTGTTGATACAAAGAATGGTTGTTGGGAATTTTATTTTTGGGTGGACAGGGTATTTTTTGAAATTGTTAAGCTCATACTAAGTTTTTTTGAGCCTACCTTGCAGGTTGTGCAAGGAAATATATGTTTTTTTTGCTACAACTCTTTGGTGTTACTGACTATGTTCATGGTCCCTAAACAGGTTGTGATATAATAGCAGGCTACAAACTTTGCTTACATATGGTTTCCTTGTTTATCCTACTGTTATATCTTGGGTAGGTTTTCTCCCGTTTATGTATAGATTTTGTTAGGGCCTAGGGTATGCCCCCGTATTTGTGCAAGTTTTTTGTCTTTATTTTATGAATAGGAAAGGTAGAAATATTTTCAAAACCTACATTTTCTCTACCGTAACAAAGGGGATAGGATTGTATCATGTTGTCACGACCCAAACCCGCCCCTAAGGATTTAGCATTGTAACCGGCCAGTAATTCGTGATTACCAAAGACCTGCTTAAGAGTAATAACAATTATACAATAGGAGGGGCCGGCGGAAGCCTGTAAATATCAAAACATAATGTCCAAAGAGCTGTGAGGACTTAAATGCACAAAAACTTATTATATATATATATATATATATATATCAATATAGACATAAGTCCAAGTCCATATTCAATATATATGTAAGTACTGAAGTCCAGAACACGTCTAAGTACAAAATAAAAATCATGTTGGGGAATTAAATCCCAAAGCCAAAACAACTTATGAAACATTCACTTGACTCCATATGGCATTCATTCAAAAGATGTGGGTTTAGACCACTCAAAACAAAGCCTTGACAATAATGGTTTGGAACCTCGTGGTGAGGCACAGTAGGTTGGCTTGACAAAACGAAATTAGGTTGACGTCGCTAACTTTGCTCCGGTGCCTGACCACCTACATATATACAATAAATTGTGAGCTAAAGCCCAGTGAATAACGAATGTGTAAAGGGGTTAAGAATGAATGTCCTTTCAGTAATTAAAACAATCAATTGCATCTGTAGATCAGTTATTCAATCAGTGTCTTATATTTCATGTCATATCAGTCATTTAGAAATCATAGCAGTCATACGTGGTACATCCAATAGCAGAACAGTACAGTAGGTCTTAATAGACTGAACAGTCAGTTGATGGCCATCAAAACAGTAAACACTAGTAGTTCCAAACATTGGAACTGACAGAGATCTCTGTAACAGTAGCAGTAGCAGTAGCAGTAACAGTAACAGTAACAGTAGCAGTAACAGTCAGTTGCTATGGATGTCACGAATATAGTTCATAAAATAGGACAAACATTCATTCGGTAAACAATGTCATTTCAGAAAACAGTACAGTCAATTGTTCAGAAAATAATTACAATTGAACATAGCTTTACAACATTGTTATTCACAAATGGCTCCACTAGCAGATCAGATAATGCAGAAAATTCAGATAGATCAGGCGAACAATAGCGCTTGACCTACACAAACTCATAACATATACACATCAAAACACAATATCAATTCCTTGATCAAGCTTGACTTTTCTTGTCTTTTTCTGTTTAAGTAGTCCGAGATTCTACTACGTATATTCTTCCTTTATTCAAATGAATCGGATTATTATTTCACATACCCTTTCATTACTAAATCATTCTTTTCTGAATAAACCAATTCTTACTTGGCTGCTTAATCAAGTACTACTAAATTAATGACTTATTCTTTTAATCAACTAATTAATGTTGATTGTTAGCTTATTAATTTTTATTGAGCCATAAATCATGTCTAGAATGCTTTGGAAAGAGATGAAAATAAAAATGTGAACTAAATGTAATTTTTCAAAATATGCTGAAAATAGGGTCTTTGCTCGAGCGCCACTTTGGTTGCTCGAGCAGACTGTAAAAATCTGAAAAACTTATGGGAGCTCAATTTTCACGCTCGAGCGAGACTTTCCTCGCTCGAACGGGCAGTGTGAAATCTGGAATATCCAGAATTGTCATTGAAGTTCAAATTTGATATTCAAAGCCTCAAAACTTGTATTTTTGGTACAAAAATATGGAGAACCATTGTATAATTTAGTAAACACCTTCAATTAGAAATCATTCATTCAAAATCATGCTCCAATTGTCCAAATTTAGTTTTAACTCATTTTCTCCATATCAAACCCAATTGCAAATTCATGATGCATGTGCAATTGAAACTCAATTTCATGTAAGACAAATAAATTCAAACCCAAAATGGTTATTTCCAAATTAACTTCTATAATTTTGAATCTAATTCAATTTCTTCACCCTTTTTACTATTTCCTTTTAATTTACATGAAATTGAAGTTATATGACTCTTAGGAAAGTATTTGCATGTATGAAATTAAGATTAAAACTAACTAATTTTCTATATTCAAAATCAAATCAATGTCTAATTTTCCATAAACATGAGCCTAGCTTAATTTTCTTCATATCTATTTCAAATTTAAACTTATCAGTCTTTCACACATGAATTAAAGTCTAAAATATTGAAATTCCAACATGCATGTAAGGATGAGTTTCAACTTCATGAAGAATAACAAGAATCATACTCAACTAATTACTCTCTAAATTTATTTCCATAATCTTACACTAAACTCAATTTTTCATCATCTTCTTGCTAATTCTTTTTAATTACAAGATATTGATTCCAATTACCTCTTGATTTAAGCTTCTAGATGATTTATCTACAAGATTTGAGTTTTAATTTCTTACCTAAAATCTTCAATTAATGAATCCTTGACAATATCTTGAACTCCTCTTCAATCCTTCACTTTCCCAAGCTTTTCCTTAGCCTTTCTTTACCATTTTCAGCACAAGAGTTCCAAGCTTTGAACTCTCTCTCTCTCTTTCTCACTCTCACGGGTTGCCCAAAACAATGTGAAGTAACACTTTTTTTTCTTGCTCTCAATTTCCCTCCAGCATAACCATAGTTCCAGCAAGTAATAATAATAATAATAAAAAAAAGGAGTCGCCTACTCTCTCTCCTCATGTACACACACACTCCATTTTTCACACTACACACGTGCACTCATCCTTGGATTTCAACACATCACTCACATGCACACACATACACATATATTTGCTTAGTACACACACTACATACAATCCCAATTCTAAATTCTTTCATAATTCAATTTATATTTTTGCTTAATTTAATTGAGCAACGCTTAATCTTAATAAATTTTGATTAACACAAAATTAGTTAATTATAACTAATCTCAAATCCCACATAATTTAATTAGTCTAATTGACTTCCATTAGAGCTTGATTAAATATATTTAAATTTATCAATCCGAATCAAATTTTTAATCAAACCTTAAAACGGCTCCAAATATTAAATTAAATTTATTTCCATCTTCAATTTTGGTTTCTCCAATCATCAAGGCCTTCAATTTCAGCTTAAACTTCAAAATCTTCGTCAATAAATTACATACTCAATTGAATACCTCACAAATAAATTTAACTCATAATAACCTTAATTCCCAATTCTCAAAACTTAATCAACTCCAATTCGGACCCAATTAATCAAATCTTAATTTTATAAATCCGAATTGAATATTTAATTGAACTCCCATACGGTCCGATACTCGAAATTAAATAATTCAATACACCATGTGTACTATCTTGAGCCATTTAGGCTTTCAATTTCTAATTCTAAAATAAATCCTTATTAGAATCACATATGAATCAGTCTTCATAATTTTTCTTAAATCCCAGATTAAATTAGAATAATTGACAATTAAATTTCAAATCTCCTTAATTAATTAAGTTCTAATCATTGTACGTAGTGGGGTCGTCATACCTGTTGTGCACAATATTCTGCATTTGGAGGGATGAAAAAGATGAGAAAATAAAGATGATCTTCCATCATAGTAGGTGTTGAAAACCTTGGCGGATAAATTTTATGACGACTCCATCACGTATAATAATTAATATTTAATTAATCAAAGAGATTTGAATTTAATTGTCCATTACTCTGATTTAATTCGGGATTTATGAAAATTATGGAGACTGATTCGTATATGATTCTATTGAGGATTTATTTTGGAATTAGAAATTGAAAATCTAAATGGCTCAAGATAGTACAAATGGTGATTTGAATTATTTTAATTTCGAGTATCGGACCATATGAGAGTTTAGTTAAATATTCGATTCAGATTTATAAAATTGAGATTTGATTAATTGGATCCGAATTGAAATTAATTAAGTTATACGAAATAGGAATTAAGATTATTATGAATTAAATTCATTTATGTGGTGCCTAATTTGAATATGTAATTTATTGACAAAATTTTGAGTCTGATCAAAAATTGAAGGCTTAAATGATTTCAGAAATCAAAATTGAGGATGAAAATAAGTTTAATTTAATATTTGGAGCCTTTTGGGAGTTTGATTAAAAATCTGATTCAGAATAGTAGATATAATATAATTAATTAGGCTCTAAAGAAAGTTAAATTAGAGAAATTAAATTATGTGAAATTTGTGATTAGTTGTAATTAATTTAATTATGTGTTTTTATTAAGACTACGTGTTATTTAAATTAAGCTAATCTTATCCATGAATTAAATTAAGAAAGAATCTAGAATTGTGAATGTGTGTGGGTGTGGAGAAAAACATGTGTGGGTGTGCTGAGAATTCTGGTTATACAAGGGTGTGTATACATGTGATGTTGAGACAAAGGTGTGTGTGTGGGCTGGTGAGTTCTAGAATCAATGAGAACAAAAGAAAAACAAAGGCCTCGTTTGGGAAGTGGCTATTTTAGTAGGCTATTTGGCTTTTTGGTTATTTTAGTAGGCTATTTAGTTTTGTGTTTGAGAAGTTGGGTTAAATTTTTATTTGAGTTGGTATATTAAAAAATGTGTTGAAAAGATGTTTGTAATTAAAATGACCATTTTGTCCCTACAATTATATTTTTTTTAATTTCCGGCTGAGGGGCAAAATGGTAATTGAGCTGTTGATGTAACCATTGCCGGCTGTGACAGCCTACACTGTCCAGCGCTCAGCCTATATATATATATATATTTTTTTTTTTGGAAAATCAAGAAAAAAGTTGCTACAGTGTAGGCTTTTGGGCTGATTTTCAAAATTAGGCTATAATAGCCTAAAACTCATGTTCCCAAACAGCGCCAAAAAGAAAAAGGTGAACTCAATATGTTGAATATGAATGTAATGGAAGCAAAAAGAATCAAGAGAGAGAAAGAGGAGGATCGAGAGAGAGAGTTAGCTGTTGGAAATCCAACTCAAGAGTTCAATGAAGAAGAAGAAATAAGGAAGGAAAAGCTAGGAAGGGTGTGGAATTAAAGGGGAGTTCAAGAATTTATCAAAGATTCATCAAATTCAAGAGTTTAGGTAAGAAATTCAAGCTTAATCCTTATAGATTGATTACTTAACAACCAAAATCAAGAAGTAAATGGGTTTAATTTCATGGAAATAGAAAGAATTAGGAAAAGAATGAAGAAAATTTGAGTTAGGTTTGATAATTAAGAAATTGTTGTTGTAATTTAATGGCGCTGTTTGGGAAGCCGGAAATGAGGCTATTATAGCCTATTTTGAGAAAAAAGCCCAAAAGCAACACTGTTGGAAGCTTTTTCAAAAAAAAAAAAAATAAAAAAATAGGCTGTACAGCCGGCAGTGTAGGCATAGCTTACACTGTCAGCTACAGAACTTGTTCCATCAATAAGTAAATTACGATTTTACCCCTTGATATCAATTTAAAAAAATATATTTTTAGGGACAAATTTGTCATTTTAAATTTAAAACATCATTTCAACACACTTTTCAATACAACAACTCAACTAAAAATTCATCTCATCTTCTCAAACACAAAACTAAAATAGCCTATTAAAATAGCCAAAAAGCCAAATAGCTACTAAAATAGCCACTTCCCAAACGAGGCCAATATTTGAGTTTGATCTTTGTCATCCTTCATAAATTTGAAGGTTATCCTTACATGCATTGTGAATCTTCTAGATTTTAGAATTTAATTCATATTTTAAAGTTTATGAGTTTGGTTGTGATATAAATTAAGAAGTCAAATAGTAGTTTGAGCTTAATAATGGAGAATTGGTTGGATTTTGATAAGTGATTTATACATGCATCATGGGTTTTGAAGAATTTAAGATAATCAATTTCATGCTTTAAAGAAAAGAAGGAAGGAATTTTTATAAAAATCAAGTTTATGGAAATTTGGAGTTAATCCTAAAGTTAGACAATGTTTTGATTTTATTATGAAAGATAGACATTGGTTTAATTTTAATTTTGAATCCATGCATGTAATTCAAGTTAAAAGTTTTATTCAAATTGAACATATTTTGAAACATATGTAATTAAGTTTTGCGTTAAAAAGTATGAGTTTATGAAGAATGAGATTTAATTTTATATTAAAGGAGTTTTGATGTCAATGGTTTAAAATTGATCAAGTTTTCTTAATTATTTAAGAGTTTGTATTATTTTAGACAAGCCATGTTAAACCTAAGTTTTGAAATTATATTTTGGAATTATATTTTGAAAGCTTAATTCATATTTTAGAACTTATGAGATTGAAATTGGGTTTGACATGGATGAAATGAATTAAATTTAAATTTGGACAAATATGGAAATAAATTATAATTTATATTTGAGAATCAAAACTTAGTTTGATTTTGATTTAAATTTCATACATGCAAATATTGTTGAAAGGGCCTTATAGATTCAATTTTAAGTTTCATTAAACAAATATATGTAATTGGGAATGTTTTTGCATATTCGAGTGAGTCATGCATGAATTTGGAGCCTTGGTAATGTGTATTGAGGTTTAAACAACGTTTTGAAAAACCCAGAATTCGTCACCATCGCTTGAGCAAAGAAGTTGTCGCTTGAGCGTAGAATGCAAGTAACCAGCATTTTTGCAGACCAAGGGATCTGCTCAAGTGACCAATGTTGCGCTCGAGCGAAGAGTCCTGTTTCAAAAAATTTTGAAAAGTTATTTCATATTTCGATTTCTGTTCTCTTTCACTTCCAAGCATTCTAGACATGGCTCAATAAAGATTAACAAGCTAACAATCAACATTAATTAGTTGATTAAAGAATAAGTCATGGACTTAGTAGTAATTGATTAAAAAGCCAAGTAAGAAATTGGTGTATTCAAAAAAAGTAATGATTTAGTAGTGAAGGAATATGTGAAATGAGAACCCGATCTATTTGACTAAAGAAATAATAAGCGTAGTAGACCTTCAGATTATTTAGACAGAAGACAAGAAAAGTCAAATTTGATCAAGAAAGTGATATTGTGTTTCTATGTGTATATGTTATGTAGTTGTGTAGGTCACATGCTATCGTTGCCTAATCTATTTGATTTGTCAAATCTGTCTGATCTGTTTCTGGAGCTATCTGTGAGTAATAACTCTGTAAAGTTATGTTTGATTTTAATTATTTTCTGATGATAACCCTTTTAATGCAAGTGACTCGTTGAATTTATTTTACTGCAGAATGAAAGGAACCCTTTAATATGAACAAAATCAAATGAAACCTATTTATACACTGGACTATATATACATGTATATATATCGAGTGAAACCCATTTCAGACCCGAAACTTTTTAAAAATTTAAATTTAAATCCATTTAAGAAACAAAACCTATTTAAAAAATGAAAACTCATTTCTCTTTTGAAGATCAACCGAACCAAACACCCACATGTCAGAAATATCCAGATTCAACAAAAATAACCATATTAAAAAATATCCAGATTCAACTTTACAAACCCAAAAAAATATCCAGATTCAAGTAATTAGAAACAACCAAACCCACAAAAATATCATGAATTGCAAAAGTTGGAAGTTCTAGTTTACCTTGCAAGAGGAGAGAGATGAAAGAGGATGGTGAGAGGAAAGGAAGTGGCCGGTGGTATCGTCGAGAGAGGGTCGTTGACATCGCGATGGTCCATGGTCGTTGCATGGGATGGGCTCCAATGCAGGTAGAGAGAGAGAGAGAGAGAGTTCAAAAATTAAAATCAGAGAGAGAGAGGGGAGATGAGTACTTGTGACGGAGAGGAGAGATAGATTTTCTTCAATTTACATTTTGGACCATTAGATCTTGATGGTAATTGATCTCAACCGTTGATGCCCAAAGAGCATTTGGGCGGGAAATGAAAACATCCCAACCATTGAAATTTAGATGAGGCAATTTAAACCATTGGATCAAAAATGTATCTCTAAGACAAATTAGACATTTTCAAAAAGCGAAATTCACCTATAAATCCCATATGGATGAATTATAAACCATTTAGTCCCAATTGTTTTATGATGATCTCAAAAGTCTTATTTTTTTATTGTATTACATTTTTGCCCATAGTTAATGAGTTGAATGTTGAGTTGTTTAGATTGGCCTGCCACATTATGGAAAAGCTTCCTATAGACTTTTTTTCTTTGGTATGTTGGATTGGTCTACCCATATCACCACATTGAAACCCAATTTATGGCCCAAAATGTTTTTTGACGGTAATTCTATTGGGTCAACCCACCCCGTATCCGAAGTTGATGATACGATATACGTAGTCCACACCGTTTGATTAACCTTATGATGTGGTAGAAGTTTCGGAAAACCATCAGTCGCCGACGTTGCTCGAAAACTTTCCACTTTCCATTCTACGGGCAAGAATCAACCCCCATAGTAGTCGTGATTGGTGTCCTGAGGCCAAACCAGTTGCGACAACCATGTAATTTAGGAAAATTGTTTGGAGAATCCTTTCTTTTTGGGTTGGGGGTGTTTGTCAGTGGACGACATCGAGTTGGGGCTGATAGATGAGGCAATCTTGTTGGCAGATTTGTAAAGGGTGTTGTGCTGGTATGGATCGCAATGTGAACGTGAACGCCGCATTGAGCATCACGACAACGTTATTACCACCATACGCATACAACAACATCAAGTTGTCCCCCATTGCTGCAATGTAAAAAAAAAAAAAAACACACTGTGAAAATCGTGAATACAACTGACTGTGTGAAATGAAATTACTGAGATGACAATATATTCCAAAATAACAGATCCAAGCCGCCATTAGTCAACGTATTCCAGCCCCATCACAAAAACGAACCCACATGTTGCAAACCTGTGCTACGAAAACAACACAACCACATAACAAACAAAGATAAACACATTACCGGTACGCAAAAAAACGAAGCCTATGTCCACAGTGTCCCAGACTGAAACCACACCCCAATATGCATTCAAATACTCGCTGAAGATCACCGCTACACAATCAACCCCCTAACCCCAGTCACGTAATCAATGGGATTCCCCTACATCCTTACCAAACACGTTTCATACAATACAGGGGTAAAAAAGTAACAAAATCCACACCCCAAACAATGCACGGGATGGTTGTAAATATTACCATAAATATAGGACTGCTCAGAGTATTAAACAAAAAAAAAGGATCTCTCAATCCAAAACTCTACCAAATGAGATTTCTTAATAATTTTCCCTTTCAAAAATCCTTCTCCCTTATTATATATATATATATATATATATATATTTGTTCATACCCAATTTCTTATCAAACCTAAAATAAAAAAATAATAAAAAAAAAGAGTTTGACAATACACCCAGTGGTATAACCAATTATGTGTTAATTTTAAAAAATTTAATTATGTAATACTTAATCCCCTTACCGTACAACTTGTAAGTGAAAAAAACACTTAAATTATGAGTCTTCAATTATTAATTAAAAAATAATAATTTATTTTTTAATTTTTACTTCAAACTTCCATTCCAATCACAAAAGGATTCCAATTCTTTGCTTCCCCAAACAATTTAAAATCAGGATTTTTGGTGAAAACCCCCTTTTGAGCCTTTTTATTAGAATAAAGGATAACCTAATTAATTTTTTTTCAAAAAGTCCCTGAGTAAGAAATGCCTACCTCAATAAGGACATTTTATAATTTTTATTTTTTTTTATCACAATATTGCCCTTATATATATAGTATCATACGTTTGAAAAATTTGAAATCACAGCTAAAGATCTCGCAGCCGATGAAGACGATGAAGACGATTTGCAAATCGATCATACTTCACAAAATCGATGAAGACGATCTCCAGATCTGAAGATCTCGCAGCAGAACATCTCTCACTTGTTCAACAATAGACGATCTCGCAGCCGAACATCTGTCATTTGGTGGCCGATCATCAACACTCTCAAATTAAACGAGAGTTTCATTCAAATTTGTGATTGTTGATCGAGTTGTACAGGTTTTTCTTTTCAATTACTCGAGTTGTACAGATTTGTTAATTAATTTTTTTTTGTTTTTGTTTTTGTTCGTTTTTTTTTTGTTTGATTTATTTTTATTTTTGATCGAGTTCGTTTGTTTTTGTTGATTTGTTAATCTTGTGATGCCCCAAATTTTTTTTTTTTTTTTTGAACATCAAGGGGAAATTAAAACAAACAAAATGACTTAATAAACTAAAAAGTTGACATCTTAATAGGGCACTCCAACTCTCGTACATAACCAAAGGTTCAAATAATATTAAATAAAAACTTAAAATTTATCCAAGTACAACATCAATGAAATTATAAGGTCCTTAATAGCTAATATATAGGATAATAAAGTTATTCGACTTTAACTATGATTTCAAGTCAGCCAAGGCTCTCCGTTAGCGTAAACTCCATCTCAGCTTCAATTATTTCCTCGCCAAAACCTGGCATAAAATGCCAGGGCAACAAAAATATATGCCATGAGTTTTGCAACACAGTAAGAAAACATAACCAACCTACCATTCTTTTTAAGAGAAAAATAATGAGATTATACACATGAGATAACAATATGATTGTAAACATAAATTACAACCATTAAAATAATTTCAATAATTTTAATAATTTAGGTGACACTCGAAATCTCACCAAAGAGATTTAACTTACCAACCACTAAGCATGGCAACGGTTAATTTGAAACCCTCCCTTGGTCAAATATTTAAGTGTTACCAACCGTAACTACCAGGGATGCCCACGTCCGGAGTTATATACCCAAGCAATGGCATCCGTGGTCTGCCCCAAGGAAACGGTCTGCCAGGGGTACGTAACCTCCCTGTGTGCCACCTGCACATCCACCCTTATTCCAAAACCGAATACCGAAAAGGGTTCAAATAAGTCCCGT
This sequence comes from Camellia japonica, assembly GCA_030407325.1. NCBI lineage: Eukaryota > Viridiplantae > Streptophyta > Magnoliopsida > Ericales > Theaceae > Camellia > Camellia japonica. The sequence continues at coordinate 96,859,450 of JAPPVO010000059.1, forward strand.
GCCATCTTAGAGTTTCGCAACACAATTTACGTGAGAATTCTCAAAACCAGGGCTCACCCTGAACAACCGGTATTGACCGTCAACCCTTAATTTCGTACACTCTTTAAAACCAATACTCACCCTGAACAACTGGTATTAATCGTCATTTGTTAATTTTGTGTATGCCGTTAATCATTTCAGTTAATTTTGATATTAATCACAAATAAATTTCAATTTTTAATCACAAATAATGTTATACCAACTCATAAAAATCCAAACATAAAATATTACACATGTCACACAATAATAAACAATTGTACAACATTTAAATAAACAATTTATTTAAATCATGGTATGAAGTAATAATTTAGATACAAAAAACAAAAGAAAGGAAATAAATCATAATTACACACATGCATGGACTTTTAATCTATAAGATTAGACTACCACAATACACCCATACATAGATTACTAATTTAAAATATTTGATGAATTAGACCAACACAATAACTGATTTTTTTTATCCAAATAAATAATTGAAGTGATGATCTTAAATCTGTCCAGAAATTTTCAGGTTATACCGTAGGTAATAAAAATTATAAATAAATTACTTATACAACTCTAAAATTTATATAAGTCTACAGAATACTCAATAAACATGTTATGGTCATTTTTCAGAAAGCAGTTTCCAAAATTAAATTATAAATAATTCTTAAAAATTCCAAGAATGTTCATGACACAGATTTATCACATTTTCTTAAATTAATTCCATACTTAAATTTATAAATCAATTACATAATCTAAAAATTTATTATGAAAATAGACTTCTCAAATTTCATTTTTTTTGCTTAGAAATTATCAGATTTGGTTTAATATAAAATTTTAATGATTTTTCAAACACATAATAAAATCTGTCTATAGCTCCAGATTTGGTTAAAAATCTGTATAAATTCGTACAAAACTCAATAATTGTTGAAAAATTTTGTGGATGAACTAGACATCATTATAAACAACTTTGTAGAAGAAATCATCTTCAAATTTCGAGTGTAAAATTGTCTAAAAATTCGTACAACTTTCTAACAGATTTAAAGGGCCAAGTAACATCTTCAGTAATCTTTTTAATGACATAAACTACACATGCAAGTCCAAACTCCACAATATTATCATGATTTTCAGACTACCAATATTTAATATACCATCATAAAATTTTCATACAATTATAAATAAAATTTTATCTACAAGTTTAGACAATTTATCATATATATATAATATGAAAATTTCAAATAAAACAAATGAGAGGATTGAGAGGGTTTTCTTACTATGTTAGGTTGCTAACGATTTATCGTCTGAATTTGGTTTATGATTCTGATCGTAAGATATGATTGTCTTGGCTCCGTGATCGTCTTGCTGAAATTTCACATTAATCGGACGCGATCTCACCATTGATCTTGCATTGGATTCTCTTAGAACCTTTAGTTGTTGATCATCATCTTAGACTTAGAATTTGCAAGATCTAACCCCAAAAATGGATTCTACACGTCGAAAAACCTAAGGGTGGTCATCACCAAAGTCATAGGACCACTCGATTAACCTAAGTGTACTAGGATGCACCGTAGCGCCATGGGTCGAGAAACACTGGATAGAATTTAGTTCATCTTTTTCAACAGCCGTGACATGCACAAACAGAAGACCCAGAAATTTAGTTTCAATGTCACCAGTTCAAATATTTGTATCTTCTTCATCGTAACTCCGTTTTATCTTATTTTTCTTTCATTGGATTCACCTCACGGCCTAGTTTTTGGTTCACTACTCACACGCCTCATTCCGTCTCTTTTTGCATGCCGTCGGATCTCCAAAACTTGACGAAAAATAAGATTACTTTCCTACCATCTCGGACATTTTTTTCGAACCATCTTTCGGACTCCATAACTTTCTTAATTCTTAACGGTTTTACTTCATTCTTTCGCCAATCTCTTCAACTTACTTCGTACTTCATCTTACATGGCCTATTTTTCTCACTTCTCCCGGGAATAGATGGTTTTGGCATGTCGAAAGTAAGCCGAAAACCAACTTTTGAACTACAAAATAAACTTCTCTAACTTTGTTTCTTTCTCCTCCATCTTCCTTCTTCTTCTCTTTCTTCACCTACAACACTTTGTAAATGGTGGTTCTAGATGATAATGGAATGGGTGATGGTGGTGGTGGCGGTCCGACGGTGCGCCAATGGTGGTGAAGTTTGCGGATTGGTGGTTTGAAGGGTGATAGTATGGGTTGAGGCCATGGCTATGGAGGTCGGGGGGAGGAGGAAAAACATAGATAGGGAAGGAGAAAGAGAGTTTTGAGAATGAGAGGTGGAGGGAGAGGGAGAACCGACGGAGAGGGAGAGAAAGATGAAGCTGGAAGTGAAGGAAAATATGAAGAAATGTGAAGACAAGTTTGGTTCCATTTATGGGAAAAAATGAGGAAGAGTAAAAGAAGATGAAAAGAAAAAAAAAAATTTAAAAAAAAAAAGAAAGAAAAAGGAATTGAACACTTGGTGGTATGAAGTTGAACACTTGGTAGTATGCCATCAGCATGTCCACCACGTTTTTTTTTTTTTTTTTTATTATTATTATTATTATTATTATTATTTATTTTTTACATACATAAGATGATTACACGTTGAAGGTGGAAAGCGAGAAAACTTATGGAGCAAACCATGGTTTTTGATTGGGTTTTAGTACAGAAAATATTAGGTTCCAGTGTAATTTGATTACAAAAATATAGAGAAAAATATCATAAAAATATCATAAATTTCAAAAGTAATACTGAGCAATAATATAAAGTCAAAAATATTTTATTTTATTTTATTTTAAAAAAATGTTCAATATAAAAATATACAGACTATTAAATTTAAAATATTGTGAATAATTATTTAAGAAAATTAAAAATATATATTATTTTATTATATAAAAATACGGGGTTTCACAAATCTAACAATAGACAGAATTTTATTTTTGACAAAAGACACAGAGTAAAATTGATTTGTTAATCTAACAATAGACAGCAATAGAACCAGAGTAAAATTTTACTCTAGTTCTGTTGCTCTATTTACAATTAGAGTAAAATTTTGATTATTGAGAAGATAGGGGAGATATGTTCTTTTAGCTTATGCATTTTAGTTATCAATTTTTAACTAGCAAAAAAGTTTCACCAAACAAGTTAATTGTCTGCAAAAATTTTGCTTGTTTTTCAGACTAAAATTTTACTCTTATGTAGAGTAAAATTTTACTTTTAGATTCCTTTTGTAACATTTTACTCCTATATCAGAGTAAAATTTTACTTTGGTGCAGAGTAAAGTTTTACTTTTAGATTCATGTTTCAATTCAAACTAAACCAAAATTGTAGTGACAGTAAAATTTTACTTTGATAGTGATAGCAAAATTTTACTTTGATAGTGACAGTAAAATTTTACTGTTAATTGATTGCAGATTTGTAAAATGGTTCCACCTCTTATGTTGTTATGCAAGTATGGTGATCGTACCATTGTGTTCAAGGTTGTGTCAAACTGCACGTTGAAGGATTTAACTGATTTCTTAAGTTGTAAATTGAAGAAGTTTGACAATAGTGGTTGCATGCTGTTATCGTATTGTTTGCCTGGACATTCGCAATGCATGATTGATGATGATTCTGATTTTCAGAATATGTTGTCGCTTGTTTATCCCCTTGGTGTTGACCGGGTTGTGTGACTATTACTGAAATGAGCATTTCAAATGAAAATCATGGAGTTGGAGAATCAGGGGACGCTACTGGATCCAACATTACTGATGATGAAATGGATTTACTCCCTATGTTTTGTCAACATGAAGAAAGGACTTTGTTGTCTTGTGGATGGGTGAATGGAATTACTCATGTAGGTCAAAGATTTATTGGAGGTGCAAAGGATTTCCGGACTGCATTATGTAAATGCCATTGAGATAGGATTTGAGTTTGTGTATGTGAAGAATGAGAAGTGTCGGGTCACTGCTGTGTGTTCAATGCGGGAGTCAAAAGCTTGTTTATGGCGAGTACATGCATCTCTAGAAAGTGCTAATAATTTTTTCTACATTAGGACTCTACATGATGAGCATACTTGTGGAGCTGCAGTTCGTACTTCTAAAAACTCAAGGATGAGTTCAAATTTGGTTGCAAGTTTGATTGTTAATGAAGTTCGTGGGAATCCCCAAACTCGTCCAATTGATGTTGTGCGTCAATTTACAGATCAATACGGGCTCACCATTACGTACAATCACGCTTGGTTGGGAGTTGAGAAAGCTAGGACTACTACTTTTGGAGATTTCTCTATGTCCTATGATGAGATTCGATGGTATATGGATATTGTGATGAGCACAAATCCTGGTAGCTATTTGCGTCTTGACTATAACCATCAAAGTGGACGGTTCAAGAGGTTTTTTTTGCATTTAATGCTTCCATTCAAGGGTTTAGGCATTGCCGTCCTCTATTGTTTATCGATGGAACTTTTTTGAAGGGGAAATATAAGGGCACCTTGTTAACAGCTACAGGAAGGATGGGGATCAAGGTAGATATTACTATAGTTTATTCAAAAGTAACAAGTTACTTATTCTCAGATTAACATGTTACTGTTATTCAGAGTAAAAATCTACTATATTTGTCCTTTTTGTTTAATATACTTACTAATTGTAAAATGTTATTTTTCAGGTTTTTTCCCTCTTGCAATGGCAATTGTCGATACGGACTACAGATAGTTGGGAATGGTTTTTTATGCATTTGTCGAATATATTGTTGGATGAAAGACCAATTACCTTCATATCTGATCGGAACGCTGGACTTTTGGAGGCTTTACCCAAGGTTTTACCTACTGCTTACCACTATTTTTGTCTCCAACACTTGAAGGCCAATTTGAGGGATAGGTTCTCTGGTCCAAGTTTCAGCAATACTTTCAGGAGTAGAATAGTTTTTTTGTTTTCTTCGTGTGCTTACGCTCCGACAGTGGGATGTTTTAATCAGTGCTTGAAAGAATTACAAGATGAGGGAAAAGGGATCGTTTGTGGGTTTCTATCCAATTTGCCTATGACAAGTGGACTAATGCATATTTTAAAGGACAAAAATACGGTGAAATGCACTCGAATGTGGCAGAGTCTTTCAATTCATGGATCCGTCAAGCTCGCCATTTGCCCACTACAAAGATGATTGATTCAATTAGGTTGAAGATCATGGATTTGATGTCGAGAAGAGAGAGAAAGCTAAGAAATGGAATACTTTTCTTTGTCCGGAGATGGATTCAACATTAGTAAATGCTCTTAAAAGTGGAAGAACTTGGTTGGTTAGTCGTTCAAGTGATCATGTTTTTGAGGTTCAATCCCGGCCATCGGTTACCGTTGACCTCTCGAATAGAACTTGCTCATGTTACCAATGGCAATTGAATGGATTTCTTTGTGCTCACGCGGCGACCGCTATCCAAAAGAGCGGAGGTGATTTGTATGCACATGTGGAACCATTTTATTACACTAGCAAGTTCAAAGATTGCTATGCTGAGTCCGTTTATCCAATACCCACTGTTGAGAAACCTCTTGTAGCTATGGATGATGTTGTTGTCCTTCCTCCAATTTGTAAGAAGCCACCTGGTAGGCCAAGGAAGAATAGGATCCCATCTAGGGGTGAGAAGATAAGACGAGTACAGTGCGGTAGATGCGAGAAGTACGGTCATAATAGGAAGACTTGCAAGGAGGCATTGCCGTGAAAGACATTATTGATTTTGTAATAGAAGTATGAAAATAATGCAGTTCTTCTGCAATAAGTAGTCCATAGCAATAATAGTATAGTCTTTTAGAGTAGATTTGTAAGGAAACATTGCAATAAAAGACATTTTTACTATGTTCTTGAATGGTTGTCTGTTCTAGTTTCTGATATGTTTTGTGGTTGAATGGTTGTGTATGGGTGTGATGAGCCTGTGGTTTGACAGTAAAATTTTACTATGTTCAGAGGAAATGTTACTTTCAGATTAAAATTTTACCTTATTTCAGAGTAAAATTTTACTTTTATAGAGGGTAAAATTTTACTTTAGTGCAGAGTAACATTTTACTTTTAGATTTAGAGTCCAAATTCAACTCGGCCCTCAGAGTAAAATTTTACTTTCATACAGAGTAAAATTTTACTTTTGTTCAGAGTAAAATTTTACTTTTATACAGAGTAAAATTTTACTTATTCAGGCTGTAACATTTTATTCTTATTTCAGAGTAAAATTTTACTTTTATGTAGAGTAAAATTTTACTTTTGGATTTAGAGTGCAACAATTTACTCATCTTTCAGAATATAAAGTAAAATTTTACTTCAGTTCAGAGTAAAATTTTACTTCAGTTCAGAGTAAAATTTTACTTTTAGATTTAGAGTGCAACAATTTACTCATCTTTCAGAATATAAAGTAAAATTTTACTTCAGTTCAGAGTAAAATTTTACTTCAGTTCAGAGTAAAATTTTACTTCAGTTTCAGAAAATATGTTAGTCCCCTTAGAAAAACATTTCCAACCTGCACCAAAGTTTACCACAACACACAAACTCCCCTGATGATCATCATGCAATCATTGTGCAAAAAAAATCTAACAACACAACTACATATATTATCAACATTCATTCCCAGTCAAAACAACATTCGTAGCAACATTCATTCCAACATTCATAGCAACATTCAGTCAAAAAAAATTTAAGCCTCTACCTGTATCATTGTATTCTATCCATAACAACATTCATTCCCAGTCAAAACAATATCCTTCTATGATAATGTATTAATCACCAAACCACAGTAAAATTTACTAGAACAATAGACATAGCATGTACTATCTAATACTCTCTTAGTATTCTTTCACTTACAATTACTTTTTCACTGTTCTTTCATTTACAAAAACCGAAATTACATATATCATTCACAGTACTTCCCCAGAACTTCTCCACATTGTCATCCTTGAGGTAGCTCTAGCCCATTTTTTTTTTGAGGTTGAACTGTTCCTCAGTCCATGATTTTGGATAATCATTCAAAAATTGATGCACTATTGACGCTCGGAAATTGTTAATTTCATCATCTTCCATAGAATTTGCAATAGGCTCATCTCTTATGATTTGGCGCATGATATAACATACAATAATTCCACAATCAACACTGTTAAATAAAAATCAATAGCTTGTTAGATTTAGTCAAATTTGAAAACTACCAATTCAAGCATGTAATAGTAGTGTGAAATACTTACGATGTTGGGCGTTGTTGTGGACTATCTTTCACCGAAACCAAGTTTGAAAACTTTCTTCTACCTTTCTTCGTTTTGTTGCCCAACTTGCTATCCACATATGTTATCTAACATCATTGCATAATTGTTTGGTCACGATTAAATTCAAGAATAAAATACAGCAAAAAATTACTGTTAATATGATGCAAAGCACTTACAATCTTCTTTGCATCCTTAAGGTAAGCATCTTCTCTGTTGTCTCTTGGCCTTAAAGAATTGTAATGTCTCCACTCATCAAGTTCAGTGTCAAATACAAGAAGTGTCCAGTGGTAGGGTTTTTCTTCTTTTTTGTTCCCATTGGAATTCATGCAAAAATGAAGGTATCTATATCCACTGAAATCTTGTGCAAGGACTTCATCAATTAGATGATTTCTCAGCTCCCCATAACCCCATTTCACTAAAGACTGCATTTAATCATATAAGAGACACTGATATGTTACACTAAACCACAGTAAAAATTTATCAATTCAAACTAAATACAAATTGATGGCTTACCCAACAAAGGCTAGAGAAAAAGAATGATTTATTCTTTTCTGGCTTCTTGACTTGTTGCTCAATCTCAAGCATTTCTATGAAGCTGTCAATCACCTACAAAAACAAAAATCAATTAAATATATGTTAATAAAATGAACTATTTTTAGTTATTGAAGTGAACACTAGTCATTGAAACTTGTATTGCCACTTACATTATTTGCAGTATCACCATCTCTCAGAATTGCATCCACATCATGCAATGTAACATATACTCCATGTCTTGTGCCGGACCATATGATTGCACTAGTCATAAGGTAAAAAAAATGTTGATTAACACGTTGCAGTTGGATAACAGTAAAAATCTGTTGTTTGATAAAATTAACATGGTCTTACTCTGTGGTTTCCAAATTGTAAATCTTGTTCAGTAGAGACTTATCATTCTCATCAAGCAATTTGCATGTTGCAGCCTTATCTGGAAACAAAACCCTTTCAACTGGCTTTGCTTGGCTTAGAGGCAAGTTTTCAACACAAATGACTTCTTTTGACATCACTTCAATTCCTTGTTTTGTGGTCTTTTTTTTCTTTGCTTCTCTTGGCTCACATTCAAAATCAGACATCTCTTTTTTCTTCCTCGACTTGATTTTGATTTTCCTGACCATGGATGTTTGCAATGGCTCTACGACTATGGGTGTTTCTTCCAATGTACTTTGAATCCCAAAGTTTTGCTCTTGTTCTACTCCTTTAGGATGTGGCATTTCTTTAGAAGATAAACCTTGGGTAGCCGCATGAACTGCATTTTCTTCAATCTGTTCAACCAACTGTTTATTTTCATATTCAAGTACTTCAATCTCCTTTCTCAGTTTCTCCATTTCTTTCTCTGTGTTGCTCATCTTTTCCATCGTTTCTTTTGTTTTTGCCTTTTGCTCCTCTTCTATTTTTTGCATTGTTTCCCTCATTTTCTTCAGTTCTTCAACCAACGCCAGATTCTCACTTTTCAGCCTCTTGTTTTCCTTTTGAAGATCAATGAAGTTCTTCAAAGGTTGATCATCTCCTAAAATTTCAGCTACATCATCTTCATCTTCTTTAGTCTCCAACTTTTCCTCCATGTCCAATTCATCTTCTTCAGTCTCCAACTTTTCCTCCATGTCCAATTCATCTTCTTCAGTCTCCAACTTTTCCTCCATGTCCAATGAATCTTCTTCAGTCTCCAAATTTTCCTCTATGTCCAAAGCATCTTCTTCATCATCATTGCAAATGAGTTCCATTTCTTCTTTGGAAATGGGCTTCAGTTCATTGTGATTTACCTGCAATTGAAAAATAGAAAAAGAAAAGAAGCCAGCAATTAAGCAAACTTTAACCACTAGAGTAAAATTTTACTCTGTTTCAAAGTAAAAGTTTACTCTGATTTAAAGTAAACTTTTACTCTGTTCAAGAGTAAGTAAAATTTTACTCTGACTGTAAGTAAAATTTTACTCTGATTTAAAGTAAACTTTTACTCTGTTCAGGAGTAAGTAAAATTTTACTCTGACTGTAAGTAAAATTTTACTCTGATTTAAAGTAAAAGTTTACTATGATTTAAAGTAAACTTTTACTCTGATTTAAAGTAAAAGTTTACTCTGATTTAAAGTAAACTTTTACTCTGTTCAAGAGCAAGTAAAATAAAAGTTTACTCTGATTTAAAGTAAACTTTTACTCTGATTTAAAGTAAACTTTTACTCTGTTCAAGACTAAGTAAAATTTTACTCTGACTGTAAGTAAAATTTTACTCTGAATGTAAGAAAAAGTTTACTCTGATTTCAAGTAAACTTTTACTCTTCGGGCTGAGTTTGGAAAGATGATACCTCTTCGGGCTTTAGTGTTTGCAATGACCTCTTCATTAGCTTTTTCCTCAATGTTGATAAGTCCCATCGAAGGAGCCTTGGACACAAATTTTTTCCTTGAGGTTGAATGAGGGTAGTATGCTCGCATAACCAGTACTATAAAATAAAAAATCGAAATTAGTTAAATTCTCTAAAGATAGATTGCATAATATTTGAAGTAATTCAATTTACTTACCAACAGAAGAAGTACACATCCAGTGACATTTTCAACTTCCTAATGAAGAATGGATTGAAGTAGTCAACGTGGATGCAACTGCAGTCGACCATGCATACGAATTCATCATTTCCAAATCTTCTACAAGGGCAACAAAGGCCCATCCAACTGTTAGACCAGTTGTTGGTAATAGCAAAGTCGCCACAACAAATAGACACATTATGCGTGCAACATCCTCAATATCAACTCTCGTTGTGCCTTCCAACGCATCTCCTAACGCCTCTCGCAAAGTCTTTACAGATATTCTTGACAAATTACGAAACCTTCTCTGCACAAAAGCTGATTCTTGTTTCTTCCCATATGACACATCTACTTTTTTCGTTCCCGATTTTATCCCAAAAATCAAGGTAACGTCACTGTCCCGTATGTCACATGTTTTCCCCCCAAGCTTAAATCCCTTTGCATGAAAGTCATAACATTTGATCACATCCATTACATTATCGTCAACTTTCTTGAAGTTCTTTAACTCCACATCATTTTTCTTCCAAAAACATTTAAACAACATCCCAAAAGGTGTTCTCTCAAGGGTAGTAATGTGTCTTTTAGTGAACCTTGTGTCTCGCATTACGTTTATCAATGAAACAATATTTGACCTATATTGTTTCACATTGTTCTCCCTCTCCCGTACTCCATGCATAATATTCAACTTCGAAGGACTTTCTTTACTACTTTTGCTCCCTTTTTTAGGGACTTTCTTCTTTTGTAAAATAGTTGGTGGAACTTCAAAATCATCATCATCATCATTACCACATTTGCTTCTTGTAACAACCATTTTCAAACACAAAAAAGTTCCCCTATATCAACAGTATAACATTTTACTTTAAACAACAATGTCACAAAACAAAGAAGCACTAAACAAAATGCACAAGCATTGTAATGAGACAGTAAAATTTTACTCTGTTTGGCAAAAGTAAAATTTTACTCTGATTGAAAGTAAAATTTTACTCTGATTGGACGTAAAATTTTACTCTGAAAAATTCATGAAGCAAGTAAATTTGAAAGCATTGAAATGGCAGGACAAAAACACTACAGAAATCAAAGCGTAATGAGCAAAGGCTAGAGTAAAAGTAAAATTTTACTCTGTAATAAGTAAAATTTTACTTATAAAAGTAAAATTTTACTCTGAGAAATTCATGAAGCAAGTGAATTTGCAAGCATTGAAATGGCAGGACGAAAACACTACAGAAATCAAAGCGTAATGAGCAAAGGCTAGAGTTAAAGTAAAATTTTACTCTATCATAAGTAAAATTTTACTCTGGTTGGAAGTAAAATTTTACTCTGAAAAATTCATGAAGCAAGTGAATTTGAAAGCATTGAAATGGCAGGACCAAAACACTACAGAAATTAAAGCGTAATAGAAAAAGCTAGAGTTAAAGTAAAAGTTTACTCTGTAATAACTAAAATTTTACTCTCATTATAAGTAAATTTTTACTCTGGTTTTGGAAGTAAAATTTTACTCTGATTAAATTCATGGAGCAAGTGAATTTTAAAATTTTACTCTGAAAAATTCATGAAGCAAGTGAATTTGAAAGCATTGAAATGGCAGGACGAAAACACTACAAAAATTAAAGCGTAATGAGCAAAAGGCTATAGTTAAAGTCAAATTTTACTCTGTAATTTTAAAGTAAAATTTTACTCTGGTTGGAAGTAAAATTTTACTCTGAAAAATTCATAAAGCAAGTGAATTTCAAAGCATTCCGAAATACCTAAATTAGTTTTCAAACCAATTTTTAAACCTTAACATTTTCACATGATTTAGTAATTTAAAGTATTTTTAAGATAGTGATAAAAATTTTAGAATAGATGATCCTTAGTGCAACCAAAAATCCCCAAATTCTACTCACCCAACGTAATCTCATACACCACTCCCAAAATGAAAACAAACCCAGACAGACTTCATAAATATCGAAAAACTAGCAGAAAGAGGAAAAAATCACTTGTAAAATGTGTGTCCAAGAGAGAGAGTAAAGCGTTGCTAGGGTTTGAATCGACGAAACTGTAACGAAGTAGCTCCACAAAACGAGAGTAATGAGACTCAGAGAAGGGTTTAAGAGAGAGAGTAAAGCCTAATGCCGAGTTCGTTGCTAGGGTTTCAATCGAAGAAATTGTAACGAAGTAGCTACACAGAGCGAGAGTAATGAGACACAGAAGGGTTTCAATCGAAGAAACCATAACGAAGTAGCGACAAAGAGCGAGAGTAATGAGACAGATAAGGGTTTCAATCGTTCCTAGGGTTTTCGAATGATCATATTCAGAAGAGAGGAGGGTTTTGAATCGATGAAACAGAGGGAGGGAGAGAAACGGTGCAATTGTTTCGTATTTGCACCCTTATATGGATGGGTATTTCAGTCAAATCATGCTATTTTTTTAATTGAGGGACTTTTGGGGCCATTGTTTTCATCCGTGGGCTTTACACAAAATGGGCCTCATGGAAGGGGGTTTTCACCTAAAATCCCTTTAAAATCTCATTTGTAAAAAGATCGGTAACGATACGTAGTTGGAAATTTTCAAACTCAAATTTATTGTGAATTCAAAATGATGTCGTTTTAAACGGTAGTTTCGTTTTATGAGGAATTATTTAATGAAAATTATTTTACCGGTAAGAGAATTTTAATATATCTTACCAGTAAGAGAATCTAAAACGACGTCGTTTTTAACCGTCGGAAGATTCGGGAAGAAAGATTCCGGAACAAAACATTTCCTAAAAGGATTTACTTCCAAACAAACACGGCATTATATAGTAGTTCTCCGCTCTCTTTTGGACCTTCTCTCTCAATCAAACCCTAACGCACCATAGTTTCTCTCTCCTTGTACGAACGGAACGATCTGTTGTGTTGTGTCTCCATTAGATTAGATTTCTCTACCTACCTCAGAAATCAAATCAAGCTCGAAGATGGACCATTCATGGCGTCCCCGACCACCACACCCAATCCAAGGTAATAATCTCTGCCCAACTTGCTCAATCTCTCACTTCCCATTTTGCCCTCCACCACCACACCTTATTCCATTCAATCAAAACCCTAGCTTTCAAACCCCCTTCTTCGAAGATCCGTGGCCTCGGCATAGAAACCCTAGTTTGTCTCAGATTGAAGACTCTTCTGGTATTATTGTTAATGGAGGTTATGGGAATGCTGGGTTTAAGAGAATGAGGGTTGATGAGATGGGTACTGGAATTTCAATGGATAATGAGCGTAGATTGAAGTTGATTCACGATCATGGTATGCATGGTATTCGCGGAACTGAAAGGTCTTTGCAAGAAAACTCAGTTTTTGATAGGAATGTAGTACAACAACAACCAACCAATTATGATATGAATGAGTTTCGAGATCCCAGGTTCGGTGATTTTGATAGAAAGGTGACATCTTTTCGCTCAGATGAGCAAAATTTGCAGAGTTATAGGAATGTACAACTTGGGCAATCTCAATATGGTCAAGATGGTAATTCTTTGTATCCATCTTTGCAGACTAATGGAGGAGGAGTTGGGTGTAATTCAGATTTGGGAGAGAGTTATTCACATAGTGCTTCTTATCCGAATTCCAAAATTCCTAATGAAAATCATTACCACCACCACCTTAATGATTCTTTGTCTGTCAAGGAACCCTATCAAAATGGCTGGCACAGGCTGTCGGCTTCAAGTGCACCCTACCATGAACAGAGAAGTGATCCTAACCATCATCAACCATTATCACATGCGATGCATAATTCTTTGCGGCCGAACCATGTCAGGCAGTCATATGAAGTTAATGTTCAATCACCTGTTGACAATCAGGGTGCATTTGGGCATCAGAATATGCCCATTGCTTCTCAATTTAGCCAACAACATTTCAACAAATATGAAAATATGTTTCCAATGCAATCTTCACGATTGTTTAATGTCCAGCCTCCTCTTCCTGCTTCTCCACCACCACCTCTTCCAGTGGACCCTCCAGGGCACCCTTTATCTGAACCACATGCCTTGTCTTCTTCACCAGCCAAAACATCCGCTTCATTGTTTCCCATTCCTGCTAGTTTGACTCCTACTGTGTCTTCATCATACGAAGCCCACTCATTGGCACAGCCCTATTTTAATGGTAAATCAAATCTCAATGCTTCAACTCTCTTTGCTACTGAGGTATGTTTTTAAACAAGAACTACATTATTTTAGTGAAATAAGTTGAAGTTCTGCACTTTAATAGACTGCATTGTTTGCCGCTGTAATTATCTGGAAAATATAGAGAATTTTTCTCCCTGATTTTTGGTTTCAAAAAGCGTAGCTAGCTACTATGTATGATTGAATCTTGAAACTGAGATTTTTGATGGGTTTAAAATAGAGTCTTCATTTTCCAATCTTGTTAATCTTATGAACAAAGAGAAGAATAAAATATAAAGAGATGGTAACAGAAAGTCAAATCTTACCAGAGGTTCTATTGACTGTGTTAACAAGAGACTAATTATAAGTAGTAGTGTGGCTGTTTCTGGAGCACTCTTGTGGCTTATTCGCTTCCATAAATAAGCTCGAAATCATCAATATAAATTTGTCTGACACATGTCTATAAAAATTAAAATATAAAAGGCCATATTAATCTTTATTTGAATGTTTGTAGGAATCTCATATTTGGACTGACAATTGACAACCACTGTTCAGTTGGCTTTTAGAATGTTTGGATATTTTTATTTATTTATTGAGAACTAATCTATTGTTCTAATATGTTTTCATATTCTTGGTCTTCTAAATATGATGTATTTCCAAAAAAACTACCATTGTGCTTTATAGGAATTTCAAACAATCAATTGTACATCATCTATGAAATATATGAGAGACGGCCAATCTTTTCCGCTAACCTCTTTGGATAAGCATAAAGTTGTTGATGCATCTCAAATTTTTAAGCAGCCACATCGAGCAACCCGTCCCGATCATATTGTGATAATCCTTCGGGGGCTTCCAGGTACCTCGTTTTAATTTATGCATCTTTATTTGTTTTTCCTCTTTGCTTGGGTTTGATGGGACAATGATGAGTTTTTTCTTAATTATATTATTATTTTAGGTGTCAAAGACAATGTAGAAATCATTGATATGTCACTACTTACAAATTCTTGTTATGTAATTGTTCTGCTGTTGTACATTGGTACATCATTTACCTTCATCAGTTGGTTTCTGCTGGATAGTTGAGTTCATATTTTTGACACTTGTGTGCATACATGATATTGGGAGTGAGGACTGAAGATTCATTTTGGAGTAACATAGACTGGATTCAAAAGCAAACATTTTGGAAATACATGTTCTAGTGTTGGGAGGACATCTGATAGGTGTTTGAAAACTTTTCAGTCTATGTAACGGTAAATTAAGCGTATTGGATATCAATGCAAACATTTGCACATTACACAAGAATAAGCAATTCCATAGAAGATTTTGATACTCAGTGGAAGTGTAGTTCTCAAGTCATTTACCAAAACTTCTTAATGCTGGTGGATAGATAGGAAACTAGGGCCTAATGCTGTGTACAATAGGAATTATGGTGGGTTTTGGTCATGAAAAATCATCTAGGGTGAGGGTTTTATGAGGGAGAAGAAGAAACAATTAGGGTTTAGAGTGGCAAGGTATTGAAATTTGGATTGATTTTAAAAATCCAGCTTGCAGGATTTGGCACTGTTTGAAGGCGTGAACAACTAAACTAGGTTTTGGAAGTTAAGGGGTTGGGTATGATTTAAGCTTGTTTTGCTAAGGTTTTGGGCTAAAGAAGTTTATTTTTTTAGGTCTGTGAATAATAATTCGAGAACAGTAATTTTGTGGAAGTGAAATGCCCCTTGGAGAGTAGCTGATGCTGACAAGCTATTCCACAATTCATTGGATCATTAGCTATTTACTTGTGTTAATGGGAAGGAAATGTGATGATAAGCTTAATGCGAAGTTTCATGCAATTTTGGTAACCATAAATAAATCTTCTGTTTGATGCACCTTCTCCCCTTCTTCTAGGATTTATGTGGAGATTTGTTACATGCAGTATTTTGTAGGGATGAAAATTTGGTCTTCTTGAAAAATTGGGGCTTCTGATTTTGTCAAACAAGTGATTCTATGACTGGGTTATAACCACCTGTAGGGTTAACACTGGCATTGCATTTTCAGGTAGTGGGAAGAGTTACTTGGCAAAGATGTTGCGTGATCTTGAGGTTGAAAATGGTGGTGATGCCCCGAGAATTCATTCTATGGATGATTACTTCATGACTGAAGTTGAAAAGGTTTGTCACCAGTTTCATATCTTGTTGAACTTGAGCTCTAACTCTTCAACGCTTGGCTTGCTATGCTAGATTTATTATCCGGCTCATCATTCTGCTGTCCTTTTATCAATTCCTGTTACATCTAATCCAAATGACGTTTGAAAAAGTATTAGATATCTGAGAGAAGTATTGTTTTCTTCTCTGCAGGTTGAGGAAAATGATGTTTCAAAGTCTGCAGGTTCTGTCAGAGGGAAGAAACCAGTTATGAAGAAGGTGATGGAGTACTGTTACGAACCTGAGATGGAGGAGGTATTCCATCACCTTTCAAAATCTTAGAGATTTGATTGTTTAATAAAATTTCAATTGCATATACATGTGTGTATCTATGTTTATTTACTTTCATTTTTTGGTTTCGGAAGGTTGATGATTTTCATTTTACCAGAACCTTTGGGCTATGGTGGCCAGTTGGGTTAGCCATAAAGCTGACTACCTTCAACATTGATTTGCTTGACATTGAGCTAGCCCATAAAATTTAATATTATAGAAGGATTTTTCTCTTCTTTATTTTGAGTGGTTGATGGCAATTCTAAAGACCTTTGGTCACATTGCATCATTTCAATGAGTGCTGAAAACTTGTTTGAATGATGAAACAGATTTGTCTTCCCAATTTGTAAGTATTTCTTAAGTTGATTTTTTCTGAGCTTGGGTTTGAATGATTTGAACATTTGTGCAGCATAACTTGGCAAAAATACAAATTGCAGCATTGATTTTAAATGTCAGCTAATTTTGAGAAGTAGTGGGTCTTTCACCAATCCTTGTTCCAAAATTTTCTAGCAACATTGGGATAAATACATGTGATTATGTTGAATGTAAAAACCTATAACTTACTCCACCTACCACTACCACCTACTACCACCTACCTACTCCACTCCATTAGTGCTCCACAAGAAGCAAGTGCTCCATTTACCCTAATGCTCCATTAAGTTGTTTAGTGCTCCATTTTAGGTTAATTTAATTCCTCCATTTGTAACTCATTCTCCCTATAAAAGAGAGATCATTCTCTCCATTGTAGATATACAATACACACAAAAATGTATATTGATATCAATCAATCAATATTATCATTACATAAATTTTCTACATGGTATCAGAGCAGGTTTAGAATCTAATATTTTCGCTTCACCGGCGGGCGGCAACCTCGCCTTGGCCGCCCGCCGGACCTCAACCTATTCCTCTGTAATCTCTATCAATACACATATAGCTCCGACGATACTTCGTCGTCTTCTACCTCCCCTGCCGTCTCTCTCAAAGCCGCCTCAAGCACCTTCACTTAATCCTCCTTCTTGGGATGGTTTTGCTCCTTTGGCTGCTTATTTATTTAGCTGGCAAGAGTATTTCATATTGGAAGCAAAACAAGGGAGAAAGCACACAGCTTCATTATGCTGCTGGTTGTGGCAGGAAGGAGTGTGTAGCACTTCTGCTGGAACATGGGGCTGCTGTTACTCTCCAGAATTTGGATGGTAAAACTCCCCTGGATGTTGCCAAGCTGAACAACCAGCATGCTGTACTGAAATTGCTAGAGAAGGATTGAGGTGGCCCACTCAAACTTGCTCAACTCAGTTGTTTCAATTTCTGGCAATCCAGTTGCTGCCAGTGTAACCAAAAACTCTCAGCAGTCATTACTCCATGTGTACCAGCCTCTATATGACCTTGTCACAAACACTTCCAATTATGGATTTGCAGAGGCAAGGAAGGCATGTTGTGGAACAGGGTTAATAGAGACATCAATATTATGCGATGCAAAGTCCCCTGGAACCTGCGCTCACGCTACTGAGTATGTGTTCTGGGATGGCTTCCATCCCACTGAAGCTGCCAACAACCTCCTATCCAAGACAACAAGGGTGAGGTTGGAGAGCTTGTTTTGCAAACTCTGAGAGGTAACATTGAGCTTCTTGTTGAATGAGATTGCAGCCTTGTTTAATTTGGCCACACATTCATTGCTATCAGATCCAAATATTGTAATGGTTGCTGGCTAGCATCCAAGTGGTGGCAGAGTAGTCACTCCAATCCTCCTTGCTCCCAATCCATATAGCTCCTGAACAATAGTGGAATAGGAGTGAATGAGGATGTCAGAGAACTGATCTGGTGTGTAGACCTTGTAGAGAAGAGGATTGATGTAATAGTGTTGAACAAAGTCACTACTACCAGCACTGATGAAGTAGCCCGAACCATTGATAATGGAAGAAGCATTGGCTTGCCCAGCAATTCCAACTATTCTCTTCTGGTACTCCTTGTAGTATTCCAGCTGTTTACTCAATGGTATTGTGTGATATAATTTTGCAGTAGGTTCATAAAAACCAGAAGAAGCAGAGGCAAAGTTGGCTCCAATCAAGAGGTTCTTCCCTCTTGCTTTCTTGCTAAGATAAGCTGGTGGGTATGAAGTGAAACCTATGTTCTCAGCAGTGAAATCAACAGTAAGCCTGCCATTGCAGAACCTTCCAGTAGCTCTGTGACGACAAAGGAAGTCTCTGCCATAAGGAGGGAATTGCAGTAATGTGGGTCATCCAAAAAGAGAAAGCAATTGCAGTAATGTCACCAACCTTATTTTATTCATGCCGGGGATCAAACCTGATCACCATTTTACACAAAAAAAAAAAAAAAAAAAAAAAAAAAAAAAAAAAAAACCACAACCCATAACCACCACAAACAACCGGCCTCACTTCTTCGCCTCTTCAGCTGTTCTCTTCCTCTTGCCTTTGTCTTGGGCGGCCCTTGCCGGTGCTGCCTCCGTGTTTCCCACGCCACCGAGCTCGTTGACTTCCCGTTGCTCCTTAACCGTCACATATGGCGGTCCTCCAAATCTGAGCATCACGGTGGCCTTCCGCTTCAGTTCCTTGTTCTCTGCCTTCAGCCCACATATCTCTGCTCGGGCATCCTTACACATGCCCTGGAGCAGAGCCAGTTGGGCGTTTAACTGCTGCACCTCATTTGTTCTACTCTGCAGCCGGTGCGACAGGTTGTTGACCGCAGTCATGGTCTCAACACATGACCTTAATGTATAATAATTGGCCTCAATATCAGATTGAGCAGCCATTATCTGCTCAACTGCCACCATCGGATAGTTCAACGGTGCAAAACCAGGGGGGCTTGGTCCAAGGGCACTTGGTTGCGGTTCCAGGGCAACTGCCCCGGTTATCTCTCTTGTGCACTCATTGAGGTCGGGAAAGAGAGTAAGACCCCGGGACGAAGAGGCTATGTTCTGGGTAGCGGAACGGGAAGAAGAAGCCATTTTCTGGGCAGAAGTGTTACAGAGTATCTTTCTCAGCAAAATGAAGAGTTTTCAGAGGATTTTTCAGCAGATGTTTTGTTCTGCATAAGCGGCAACCTCGCCTTGGTATAAATAGGCAAGGCAGACATGCGCCTCACGCCCCTCTCAGCGCAAGACGACAAAGCGGCGCGCCTTTTGATGGCTCGACTTTTGATGGATGTCGGGCACACCTTTTGATGGCACGCCTTTTGATGGCGCGCCTTTTGATGACTCGACTTTTGATGGCTGTCGGGCACGTCTTTTGATGGCACGCTTTTTGATGGCGCACCTTTTAATGGCTCGACTTTTGATGGCTGTCGGGCACACCTTTTGATGGCACGCCTTTTGATAAGATTGGGCACGCCTTTTGAGGGTGCAACTTTTATGGGTCCGACAAGACTCTGTAAACTGTCCCGACATTGATTCCGATTAGCTTCTATATGGGTCCGACAAGACTCTGTAAACTGTCCCGACTTTGATTCCGGTTAGCTTCTATATGGGTCCGACAAGACTCTGTAAACTGTCCCGACTTTGATTCCGGTTAGCTTCTATATGGGTCCGACAAGACTCGGTAAACTGTTCCGACATTGATTTCGGTTATCTGCTACAACGGTTCGACACAGCCATATAGTGTCTTCTCCAACGGTCCAACATGACCCAGTAAACTGTTTTCTACAACGGTCCGACATGACCCAGTAAACTGTTTTCTACAACGGTCCGACATGACCCAGTAAACTGTTTTTCTACAACGGTCCGACATGACCCCGTAAACTGTTTTCTACATCGGTCCGATATGACCCCATAAACTATCTTCTACAACGGTCCGACATGACCTCATAAACTGTCTTCTACAACGGTCTGACACGACCCTACAGTGTCTCCTATCCTTTTTTATTTGTCAGATTATTTTTCCTGTTTTGTTACTCTCTCCAAACTCAAGTTGGTTAGTTCCTAACCCCCTTGAGTTTGAGGGGGGCTGTTGAAGCAAGTGCTCCATTTACCCTAATGCTCCATTAAGTTGTTTAGTGCTCCATTTTAGGTTAATTTAATTCCTCCATTTGTAACTCATTCTCCCTATAAAAGAGAGATCATTCTCTCCATTGTAAATACACTATACACACAAAAATGTATATTGATATCAATCAATCAATATTATCATTACATAAATTTCCTACAGATTATATATTCAACAAAAAGGCAATTTTTATCTAATGCCAGATAGGCTTGTGGTTAACTTGATTAATGAAGTTACATTATAATATGTACTTCACACAGCTGAAATTTCCTTTGAGTTTAGGTTTAGAGGTAAAAGGATTTTACCACATTAGATTAAATAACAGAACAAAATACCAAAATAGGCAGCAAATTGTATTTGATTGGCTTTCCAGCATTCTTCCTACATAAAAAATTTAAGTACAATTTTCCTAAGTTCATACTCGACCTATTGATTAATCAAGCAAGTTTTCTCTGAGTTGTGTTTTGATTTTAGCCCATGAAGATAAATATTTCCCAACTAAAACTCCCCACAGAAAACGAATTACTGGACTCCTTAAAATCACTAGCACTTTCTCTTGGACCATGGATATGGGAAAAAAATATTTATCCCTTTATTTGCAATTACAGTCTTGCTCTATAATTAAAAAAAGAGAGAAGACAATTGTCGTATTGTTCAGAGGAGTGAAATACTCTGGTCTTCTTCAATACTCTGCAACCTTTTGTAGTTGTGATTCTTCTATGAAGGTTAAGAATGACTCCATTTGGTATATAAAATGCAACATCATGTGGAGTATATTTTGTGTTTGGAAGTGACTGTGAATGTGATGTAGAATAAAAAAGTCAAGTAGTCTTAATAGTTTGTGCTGCCTCTCATGTTTGATTCATATATATAATATGCATGGGTCGTAATTGTAGTATCCTTTGCATGAAAAAGAATATGCATGTCTTAACTGCAAGAGAGAAATCTGAATTGCTTGTAATTACATGCTGTAAATTTGCATTAGTGGTTGATTATATATATATGTATATATTTTGCATCAGTGGTTGATATGCATGAAAGTGGTTTTGTTTGTAGTTTGTAATCCTGTCAAGGCTCTTTAATGACCTATATTAATTTGGGCAATGCTTTGTAGGTTGTCGACTCCATTCATTTTTTTAACTTCATTGTCATAAATTCTTGTTATATAATACCATTGATAGGATATGTAGTTCTTTGTTAGTTTCCCATGTTGATGTTATATCTCTACAATGGCATTCTTTGTTAGTTTCGTTTGTTGATGTTATATCTTTACAACAGGCTTATCGATCAAGCATGTTGAAGGCATTTAAAAAGACCCTTGATGAGGGGGTTTTCTCCCTTGTAATTGGTAAGAATTTTCTGTGGTGAAACTGCCAGATTATTTTAAAATTGAAAGCTTTATATTAGTTTTTTAAGTGTTCATATGTCTTTCCACCCATCCCCCCTTGTTTTGTAGCTGTTCATAATGTTTTGGCATTTGCATTGTTAAGATCTTCATTTCTTTTGAGATCAAATCACTTGCATCTTTTGTTTAAAATTTTTGATGTATCAAGTGTCATGAATTCTTTTTATAATTTTTTGCTTGTTTGTTCACTTCTTCCAGTAGTGTTTTGCTATGTGGTGACTTTTGTCTCTCTTAGAGCTTATATGTGCTGATATTTTTGTATAGTTTGGGAAACGGGAGGGTTTTAACTTTCAGCACTCCTTCAAAATTTTGAAACCTTAGGCATAGTTAAAGAATTTGAGGAATGGTTATAGATCTAGTTTTCATGTTGGTTCATCATGGTGTACAAGTTCAAAGATCTAGTTTGATTATAGATTAAGTGGTGATGCAGTAGTGCGTATGCACTGCCTTCATTTTCACTAACTACAGATGCAGTTCTTTTTGGCAATTGACCCACTTGTTGCTTGTATGTGTGCCTCGTCTTAGTGGATGACCGCAATCTGCGGGTAGCTGATTTTGCTCAGTTTTGGGCAACTGCAAAGGTATACCCTCAATTCTCTCTTTCTCAAAACCCCAGCGAGTATTTCTGTTCTCAATATATTGTTTTCTGAGGATTTAAAGGTCCAAGAGTCCACATCGTTGTATAGATTTCCTTCAGTTGGACACAATTTATTTTACATGCATCAATTAAATATTTTCAACAGTTCTTAATATATTTTTTTTTTGGTTGATCATCAACAGTATCTTTGCTATGTATGTTGTAAATTTGACTTTTTCTACACATGATTATATTTTTTCATTTGCTGTCTTCAATACATAAAAGTGATGTCGTAATGAGCTGGAATCCTAGAATAGGACTTTCTTATAGGAGAGGTAAGCAGAACAGTATGGCATGAGAACTTTGTATTTAGTTATCAACTCAATTAGAAGGGGGATATTTCCCTTAACATTTACGTTTGTGGTGGTAACACTCTTTTATTCTTCTTGGCCATTGACTGATAATGTTCTTTCTTATTTTTGAACTCTATAAGATATCCTAAGCAGTTAGAGGTTTATTGGGTGATCTGATTACTTGAATCCTTGTTCTCTCTTGGAAACAAATGTTCATTGTTTATGGATCAGGGGTTTTTTAAACACTTTTTTTTTAAAAAAAATTTATAGCTGGGTGTCCAGGCTCACTTGTGTGCACCTCGACTAATCTCGGGGCCTTGAAGTTAAGGACCAGGTAAACTTACAGTGGCCCCTTGGTGACTTGAACTCAAGACCTTGGATTTTATCCTCAAGTCTCTTCCGCTCGGCCAACCCCTTGGGGTTGGGGGTTTTTTAAACACAAAATAAAACCTTTCTGGAGGGAGCTTATTTTTCATTTGTGCTTTTGAGGTCTCTTCAGCTGATTTGCCTATGTCAGAACCTCTGTCTTTCTACTAGACTGTCTGCTACTACTAGTGCTGCTGTACCAGTACTCTTATTGTTGCTTTTATGATGCTGTTTCAACTATGGAGTGCTTGCTTGACATACTGTTGTTTATTATTTGCTTTGCTTGTTTTCAGAGATCTGGTTATGAAGTTTACCTTTTAGAAGCTACCTACACGGATCCAACGGTGAGTGTATCTCTCACATAGTAGTACTTTGCTTATTAGAGTATAAAATTGTGCCAATATAGGTTTTGGAATGCCTAAAAATGTTCCAGCACATGTTTTTACTTGCACAAAATTGCAATTTTCTTTTCTTGACATTGTTAAATTGAATGTGTTTACCTGTGTAATGATAGAAATTGGACATAATTTATTTCCCAAAATGTGGAAAATTCATAAATATATATATTTTCTTTGTGGAATTCTAGGGTTGCGCAGCTCGAAATATACATGGTTTCACCCAGGATGACATACAAAAGATGGCTAGAAAATGGGAAGAAGCTTCGTCATTGTACTTGAAACTGGACATCAAGGTTTATTTTAATTAGGTTACATTTTTCAATTTTTGGTATGGGTACTGAAAGTTTTTTTTCCAAGAGTTTAACCAAAGACAGAAAAACATGAATTATAAGAGAAACTGAAATTAACTGTGCCAGTTTATGTTGGCTTAAAAAGTTATAATCTTGGTTTTCACATACATTGACATATTTGCTTCAAATTTTGCTGGCATGGTAGTCATTATTCCAAGGTGATGATTTGAAGGAAAGCGGGATTCAAGAGGTAATTTCATAGACTATATGCCATTTGAATGCTTTTATCTAGACTAGGAAAGTGCTTCTGAAGTTCTTGTTGATTAATATTCTTGAATAGCTAAAACAAGTTGTAGTTTTGATTCTTGTTGAGGAGATGATTATGTCCATTGTAGTTCTTATCGATAATAGAAGGATCCTGAATTTTGTTCTTTTTAATTTTCTCTCCTCTATTTTTGGTTGCTTTCATTGTATTTCCAAGGACATTATTGGCATGGTACATTATTTGCCAATTGAGGTACATTGGAGTGAAATAGGATAAAGACTACACCAAGTCTGAGGCCTCCAACCTGCGGCCCAATGGAGATATCTTGAAGTTTAATGCGAAGTTTGATTATCATCCGCGATATCTTCATGTTATTATGTATTATATTTCTATTTTTATTTATTACATGACTGGCCATTGTTGGCCTTTTTAGCTAATATCTTGCCTTAGAAGAGAACACTTGGCAGTTGTTTGATAATGCTCAAGTGTAAATCTTTCATGAATGTGCTTTATTAAGTGTATGTGATAGGGCATGACATGATCAGCTACCACTTGGAAGTGATGTTACTTATCTGTTGGTTTTTTATGTCAAATCTTCCAGGTAGATATGGATACAGAAGATGGAGATTCTGCAGGTACTCCACCTAGACCTGAAGAAAGAAATTTTGAGATCACAGTACCTTCCGTACGAGGTTATTCGCCTGATGGTAATCCATGCACTTGTCTACACACTGTTTGATGGACTTCTTTTCTGTTTGCTTCATTATCATGCCTGTGTATCTCTGGATTTTTCTGTCTTCCTTTTCTGTGCTAGCTCAGGATTTGGATTTATAGTCTCCTTTTCTTTTGCCTGCCAAATTGTTGTTTTCTACTGTTATGAAAGACCTTGTCGATCCATGGCAGTTGTAGAGGCAAGACTGTGGTTGTATAATCAACAATACTACTTTAGAGGGTGGTGCACAATCTATATGCCAAATAAATTTCTCTACCTCTGAAGCAATCTATAATCTCTAATTTACACAAAGTCGAAAACCTAAGGTAGGTCAGCCAGAAGTTAGGTGGTCATCTTCCATAGTAGCAGATATCTGTGTAGATTCAGATTTCATGTTATTATCTGACTAGGCTACAAGTGAAAGTTTTTAAGATATTGGAGACTTTACATAACTGCAGATGGTGAGTTGAAGTACTCGACAAAAACTTGAACCTCATCCAAGCACCACACGCAATTCATTTCACAAATGGAGAAGTGCTTGCAGAGCTATTTCTGACAAAAAACATTTTTATCTATAAAAGCTAAGGGCTATAGTTTCTTGTGATTTGGGTTGTTTCTTTAGAAGCTAGCTGTTGCCTTTTCGAGTGTTTTCTCTGGCTTGGGCTTTGTGCTCTGGGATTGCAAATAATTCCACCTTTGGTAGCTATGGTAGTGTGGTACTATTGGAATTGTTAAAAAGCATAAATAAAAAATAGTTTGGTACTATTGGATACGGCTTACTAGTTTTCAATTTGCATTCTTTGGAAAGCAATAAAAACTGTGAGGTGTACCTACTGAATATACATGAGAAGAATGCATTTTCTACATTTTTGTAGTACATGTAGTGTTGGTTGTTTTGTATATCATCCAAAATTGGTATCCCAGATATACTATTCCATTTTTACCTCATCATTTAAACTTTTAGGTTTTTCGAAGGATGACAATGAATGGAATGCTGAAGGACACCGCCAAAGGGAAGAAGTGAAAGAGTTGGGCAGGAGCAAATGGTCAGATGATTTGGAAGATGATAATACCAAAACTACGAAAGCTACTAAGGGGAATTTAAATGCTCTTTCTGGGTTGATTAAGGCTTATGCCAAGGAAGGTAAATCTGTACATTGGAGTGACCAGGTATGTGTGCCATATCATATTATAATTTTGTTATGAGACATGTTCATATAAGTATTCCTCTCATGTTTTAGGTCATTCACATTTAAAGATGCTCTTTTTTTTGTGTTTTTATTTTTAGAAGTTTCAATAAAAACAAACTGATGTAGACATTTTAGGTAAGTTGTTACTATTGTTAATTTCGTTTTTGGTGCAACGAGAAGGATTAAAGATGGTGAAAATTAAGCTGTATGCTGGTTCATCTGTCAAAAATAATAATTGTGCCTATGAACTCAATATTCTCTTTGACAACTTAATTGTGCATCACAAAGAAAAGATACTACAGTGTTTTAAAGGGTAATCAATAATCATCGAAGAAAATATTCTAACTTCTCTTATATCTACCAAGCTCTAGAAGGGAAGAAGTTAAGGCTGAAAAGGATTGATTGGTAACATTGTGCAATTAGGCAACAGATTGGTATGAAAAGAAAAATGAGGGGGAGGAGATTGAGAGGGCAACTTTTGAATTTTTTTGTAATATTGACTTTTGGATTTTTCTATAACTTCTGGGTTGGAACATGTATTTTTCTTACAGTTGGGAAATTGTTTATGTCAATAGGGGTAATTTGTGAATGCACAAATTTCATGGGCCTCTGCCCTATGATGGAAAGGAAGATGTCTTTTCTGGTGGCAGGATTACTTTTAGTTAACCTGTACTCTTGAATACCATGCCCTGGCAATTCTTATTGGCAGAGACATTCACTGGAAGTTTCTGCCTTTCTGTAGTATGTGATTGTTGGGAGCGGTTTTGCTGCTGTGGCAGTAGGTGCTGTCGCTGCTGTCGGCGACGTGGACGAATAACATTTTGCCGCATGGCAGCGTGCCCACTAAGCTTGGTACCAAGGGTCTAATGTTTGGCTAACATTATATAACTGTCATGCTGACTTTCCAACTTCAACCTTTAATGATTCTTTCCCTTTTCCAACTCTTTTCCTTTCTCTTTCTTGATTTTTCCATTCTTTTTCCTCTTTATTGTTTTTCACTCTTTCTTTTCTTCCTGCAGGGCCCCTCTGTTCATCACTCTTGTTCTTCTCATATATAAATATATATATAAAGAGATAAGTGTCTTTCAATATATAGTAAAATTTCAGATTAAAAAAAAAAACAAAAAATATATATATTAAAAATATATATATGTATGTATATACATGTATGAGCTACCATTTCTGTGGACAAGTTGAGATTCCGAATAGTCCAAAATTTGATTGAGGTTATACATTTTGACAATTGGCAACTTCAGTAAGCTGATACATCCACTGCGTGGTTTATTTATTTATTTATTTTACTCTGCAATCAATCTCTTATGAAACACACCGCTCTGGACAGTTCCTTCAGATGTTGCATTCATTCCTAGAGCCCCTAGATGTAATTGGAGAGGTCATTTCTTGACCCAGATACTCAATCCACCTTGCTGGCCCTTCTCATTTTGTCAATCTTCCGGTTGTAGGTAACGACGACAACACATTTTGTGCCAAAAATTTTTGATTTTGTCAATCTTCTGGTCGTAGGTAACGACGACAACACATTTTGTGCCAAAAATTTTTGCCTATACTTTCCCATTTGTTTTAATTAATTCACTTGACAACTCAAGAAAAAATTCAAAACCATAAATGCTCAATTGGTAAGCTAAAGTTACACTTTGTATTTGGTGTCTGCCTTTGTGAATTGTTGGCAGTATCATATAGATAACTAAATGGCAATGAGTTTTGGTGTAATTCTTTAATCTAACTGTCAATGCAAGCTAATGGGGGTGGTGGTGTTTGCTTTGATAAGTGGATACTTTTCAAGTCTTCAGGGGAGGACCACCAGTAAGTAGGGCCTATAAATTTTGCAGAAGTTGTAGCCTTGAAAAGTTGAACTGTTAAGATATTTGATTATGCCCCAAGGGGAAATTCTATAATACGCACTTTTCAAGTCTTTGTGGTGTTCTAGTATTGACTTCCATACCCAATGCACACAAGTTGCAAAATAGAAGGAAAAGAAACATAAATATATATACATTTACATTCAAGCTACTAGCCTATATATAATAAAATAAAATATGGTTCCATTTAGAGTTTAAATAAAATACAAGAAAAAGAGTTACAGTTTAGCAGGACAAAAGCTTTGTCAAGAAGAAAGCTCTGGCAGGAAGAAAAGAAAGAGTGAAAAACAAAAAAGAGGAAAAACACAGAATGAGAAAATCAAGAGAGAGAAAGGAAAAGAGTTGGAAAAGGGAAAGAATCATTAAAGGTTGAAGTTGGAAAGTCAGCATGACAGTTATGTTAGCAAAACGTTAGACCCTTGGTACCAAGCTTGGTGAGCTCACTGCCCTGCAGCAAAATGTTATTCGTCCACGTCGCCGACAGCAGCAACAACACTTACTGCAACAGCAGCAAAACCGCTCCCACGATTGTCAATGCTTGCCACGAGTTTCTGTAAGGCTGGTGCATATTGCTACGTGCTCTTGTGGTTAACTAAGGCTATCATGATATAAAATGCTGGAACATTGTGCAGGAATTACAAAAAATTAAGAACAAAGGATGTCAATTGAATCCTTGGGGCTGTGTACTTTGAAGCAGTGATGTCTCATAGCATGTTCAGGATTGTGATCTTATTGGCCAATGAAGTGTAGAATTCATATGAACCAAAAAAAAAAATTTGGGTGTTAATTGTTTCCCGCAGAAGATGTTGTCCTCTGTTGCTTGATAGTTGTTAGTGGATTAGCTTCTCTGTTTATTACATTAGTTTGATATTGTTCCATCAGGGGCAGAACTCTCCTCTGCTAGCTATTGAGTTTTTGCCTTGATACATGCTCTTCTTTTGGAAATCCTTTTTATACCGTCTGTATGTTATGTCTTGCTGCTCACCTCTTCCTCTTTGCAGGTTGGCAATACTGGCTTTTCCATAGGGGCAGCAAGAAAATTAAATATTTCCTTAGTGATTGGGCCTGGTGCTGGATACAACTCGGTGAGTTAATACCCAGCTATTTCAAGTGGCCAGTCCTTTCCTGTGATGGTTCTTATTCTTTTATTCTTTATTTTTTGGTTTTGGAGTTACTTGAATTGTGTTGTCTGTCATTTTTTTGGGTGTATTTACTTCCCAGGACACTCGTTAATACACGGAACTTGTGTTGTTTATGAATTCTTGTTTTGTTAGTTTTTTTTAAGGACAAATTGCAGTTTATATCATCTTAGCTAACCTAATCCAAGGGTTCTTAATTTGCTGAGATAGGAATTTTGAGTTCGTGATCAACCTACAGAATCTTAATTTGCTGAGATTCATGGCTTGTATGCCTTGATCTTAGTAGTAGGAAACTCGTATAGGGGCCTTGCTTGCTCCTCATTCCTGCTCCCAACTTTAAACTCTTCTATAAGGCCCTCGCTCCCCCATCCCTGGTCCTGCCCCTGGTCCTGCTCCTGCCTCATGCAACTATGGCCTCAACCGAGGCTTGAACCTTCAATCTTCCTTATGGGGACTGGGAGTAATGCTATCTGACCTAGGCATCGTTGGCATGATTCTTGTTTAGAGTTTATATGTTTTTTCTTTTCTGACAGTCGATGTTTTTTTCTTGAATGGGAAGTCAGCCTCCTGACCTAGTTATATCTCATTGTAATGCTTGCAGAAATCTAACCCCTTGCCCGAAGAACATGTTTCAACTGGGAATACTGATGAGTCAAAGAAGCAAAGCGGATTCCAAGAGAGAATCCGTGCAGAACGAGAGTCCTTTAGAACTGTTTTTGACAAGAGGCGACAGCGAATTGGTGTGCTTGACTTGGAGGAAGAATAGTACAAGAAAATGGGCTTTTCAAGGTGTCCCCTTTTTCCCCATTTAAAATTTTCAAAATTCTTTGTAGTCTATGAGAGAGAGAATAGTAATTCGGTCTCTGTCCTTGTAATTGTACCAGCCTTATGAGCTTAATGACACCGATTCAATGGTAGAAAATTGCTGGTTTGCATTTTTTGATCTTTTGGTAGACTTGTTCACAATTTTAGAAGGGTTTATGTTGCAAGTGCCACAACTTGAGGTGACTTGAATTGGATTGTCACTTGTGCATTTGGCAACCTCATCGAATGGAAAAGAATGCTGCTTATACAAACATGACATTATTTTTGTTCATAGATGTGAAATTTAATTGCTCTTTTGGCACTTAATTTTTTGGCATTCAAGTGGTATAAATAAATCTCATGGGGTGTGTTTGGCAGTTACGGTTTTTACTGATAACCTAGAGAGATTGTGATGCTGTGATTATTTCTGGATATTTTTGTTGCTTTGTAATTATGTGTTATGCTGGCTGAAAAACCTATAACTTTGTGAAGCCTTCTCTTAAAGGCAGCTAGGCTTTGGGTATTTGTCTCATGTATAATGTTTGTTTCATTTTAATGCATCTCTTATTTTCTCAAAAGAAAAGATAAAAACTAAAACTTCATTCCAACGTATTCACAAAAATGAGGGAAAAAAATGTGAAATGCATGAGTGCATGCGTGCACAAATTTTTTAAATGGTTTTTGATCTTTTTGATGAGTTTTTAATTTAATGAATTAAACACGATTAGTTTTTAAGTGTAACACCTCACATTTATGTACTAGACAATTATAAGAAGAATTGAATTGAAATCCTCTCAATTAAATTTCCATGATCAATGGTAGGGGTGTTTACAAACTTAATCGATCTGTCAAAATTGATCGACTCAACTAATTTATCTGTTTTTTAATTGGTTTTGATAGTATGGCGGACGGAAGCGGATGGAGATTTTTTAAGTCCATCTATGTTTGGTTGAATGGTGAATGAGAGGTCATTCAATCTAACTCGATTCGCCAACTTCTCTTACGAAAATGATGTTATATTTTTATATTTTATATGTTAAAAAAAGGATATATAATTTAATAATAATATTAGCTACTTAGGAACTAAGAAAGTTTGACCTTTATTTTAATTGTAAAAAATGAAGAATAAAAAATTTTGAAATCAAATAAGACCCAAAATAGTAAAAAAATTACTTTAAAATAGTTTCAAAAAAGTACAAAAAAGCAAAGCTCAAACTGTTAAATCGATCTGCATCTACTAGCACGGTCCGCTCAATTTACATTTGCTAACTAAACGGACGGATGTAGATTGATTTATTTTTTAATCTACTTAAATTCAGACGAATGGCATATGGGAGGTCATCTGACCCAACTCAATCTGCGAGCACCCTTAATCAATGGATTTCAAAAATTCTTATTCAAAATTTTTTATTTCAACTACAAAAACATTTAAAAGAAAGTTCTAAAACTTATAAAATGTTGCAATCTCATGAAATAAAATGACAATACCGATTGGATTCATGAAATGTAAAGGGTCAAAAGTCAGAATATCATAATGATCTAATCAATTATTATGGATAAGTAGAACTTAAATGGTTAGCAACATTTTGAGAGTTTTGAAGGCTAACTAAACCAATTTCAAGGTAGATAAAGAAAATGGTTAGACATAAAATATAATATAATTTTTTTGAGTACTTTTTTTCAAGTAAAAGGTATATTTAGTATTGGAGTTCCTCTCACAAACTATTGGAGTTGGATGAGAAAAGAATGTGCCCTATCATATGTTATTTGCAATGTTGTGCTTTATTTCTAGTTCAAGAATCATTGAATACATTGGTGGGTGATCTAGACATTCAATAATTCTAATCATGAAAACTAGACTAGAATTTTACCACAAAAATACGCGTCGAGTGAAGATTTAAAATTAGTGTATTGTGATTCATCTCTAGAATGAATCTTATCAATGTATTTCAATTCTGCACAATTTGTTGGGTATATAACATAATTGTTTGCCATTTCACTTAGTTAATTGGTAATTTTGTAGTCAATAAGGAGTCAATAAAATTTAATGTTCAAAGCCTCACGACAAAATACAAACACATAAAAGATCATTACCTACTACCTCTTTTAGATTTCACTATAAGCAGGAGTTTCGTATACTAAATACGACAATTTATTTTTAACTTTTTCATCCTCAATAGTTTTGGGTTTGTAACTATATACTTATAGTCAGCCCTTGTGTTACTATTGCAATACAATCTAATCATTCAAAATTTGTGTATTCAAGAATAATAATCATGACTGTTCAAAAAAAGAATAATAATCATGAAATTTTAGAGTTTCATTTTCACATTTCAAAAAATAAAATAAAATTACAGGTTGTATATTCTAAAAAACTTCCAAGCTTCCTTCAGCTGGCACAAAAAAGAAAATGATAAATTTTCTCTTATTTTGTTTTCACGTCTTTCTACTCTATTTCTTTTCTATTTTTTTTGAATTCACGCATGTATATATATAAAATAATATATATGTAGATATATAATCAACATGGACTATTTGGTACACAGTTGAGAGAACCAGAAAATTGTGTGAGTGTAGACACATATGATCCAGACTTGGGAGAGATCAAATCTTTCGTGGGGTAATGCTGATTAGGGTTTCCAGATTGAGTGAAAAATGCTCCACCCATCATAACATCTCCCTCTGATCTCCACAACCAGTTCTTCCACACACTCTCCGGCGCATAGTCTCTTTTAGTCACCTGCTCCACCATTGTAGACAAAGAAATCGCTATGTTAGAGACTTGTCACACATCGTTTCTCTAACAATCTATTTGGATTGGGTGATTTGAAAAGAAAAGAAATGCATTTCTCTTAATTCATACTGCTGATTTGAATTAGTAAAGACGAGAGAAATAGGAAACAACTGAAAGAAACTCATTTTAGATCTCGGTTGTAACCGAAGTGGTCATGATGGAGCACTTTTGGTACCAGTGAGGTGAGTTCTCAAGTTTGAGTCAATGAAGTGGTATTGGCATGATATAGTGATTTAGCTCTACTAATAAATCTACTAATATCTTACCGTGTGGCATAGAAAAAAATAAAATAAAAATTTACTTTTTGGCTATTTAAGTATATATAAAAAAAATTAAATGTTTTAGACCGTTGTAGTCTAGTATGATTTAGGTGGCAAAAAAAATCACCTCTTTGTTTGACGAATGCTTTTTTTTTTTTTTTGAGGTCCTTATAATCTACAATGATTCAAAAAGTAACATTATTTTGAAAAAAATAAATTCAAACCATACCTGAACTTTTTCAATAACATTATATTTTTATAACATTTGTTATACATATTAATTTTTGTAACAATAATTTTATCATAGAAAGAAAAGTGAAAAACTAAAACAGTATTTGTGAAATGAATAAAAAAACTTACTTCTTTTGCGAAAGGGTTGTGAGGAGCGATGAAGCGGTTACCCTGACTAATAATAGTAGGATGTTGGCTACCGCCGATGGCATACATGAGCCAGTGAGTGTAATCGTTGTTAACGGCGTGGATGAAACCCCACCGAGCCCTAGGCATCCTCTGCACCAATCCTTGCCCAAAGTGGTTGAAAGCAACCGTTATTTGCATTACTGAGTCCCCTGAGAAACTGTCACTCGCGCCAAATAACATCACCTGCACATACCCATCATATTATTACTATTACTATTAGTAATACACTTACATATATATCACTCAATTACTAATAATATTATTACTATTAGTAAATAAATATCGATATTGGGCTTGTGGGACTCTCTATCTACTTGAGTTGAGTGGGCCTGCCTGTTTTGATGACCGGACCGGACCGGATTCATTCTGTTCATATTCTGTTATTTAGCAAGTAAAATAACCGTATACAGAAACTGTATATTATACCTCGTTGTGGTGAGTGAAGTGGCAGTTGGAGATGGTGATAGCAGTGGAACCTTGAACAGCATCAACAAGACCATCAGCACAGTTGGACATGGACAGATGATCCACCCAAACATGCGACGATCCAAATATCGACACTCCGTCCCCGTCGCTTTTCGTTCGTAATCCGAAATGATTCAACGAGTCTCTGATCATCCCTCCATTGCCCGCCTTTATGTCGTGAATCCGAAGCCCATGCACGATCACGTTCTTCACAAACTGTATCGTTATCCCCGCTCCACCTACAAGACATCCCATCAACTTTTTTTAAAAAAAAAATTACTAT
Source organism: Camellia japonica (assembly GCA_030407325.1). Lineage (NCBI taxonomy): Eukaryota > Viridiplantae > Streptophyta > Magnoliopsida > Ericales > Theaceae > Camellia > Camellia japonica. The sequence goes on from JAPPVO010000059.1 coordinate 96,893,392, forward strand.
ATCAATTTACTCTTTAATGTTTAAAAATATTTTAATTTAACCTCCAATGTATAAAAAGTGTTTCAAAAGTTCTCGTACCTGCGATGTGCACATTGGCTCCACGTGCATCGATTGTCTTGTCGCTCGTCATAATTAGCTCCTCACTGAGCCGGATCACCATGTTTCGCGCAAATATGATCCACAATGGTCCACTTTGAATGACTGCATGACGCAAGGTGCCCGGTTTAGGGTTTACCATGTCGCTGTCGGAGGGATCGGTGACTCTGTAGATCTTGCCGCCCTTCCCTCCCGTGGTTTGGCTGCCGAACCCTAGGGCGCAGTCGGCGAGCTTCATCCGGTTTTTTTCCCAGTCCTTTTGGCACCTCCAGCACTGGTCTATTGGGTTGGTAGCCATGCATGAGCCATGGTACTTGTGTAGATCCCTTCTTCTGCTATTGTCACCTTCTGTAGCACTTCAACATTTGAAAACCAACTTTAATTATTCACTATATATATATATATATCCATTACCATGCCAAAGTAGGAGAGTATTTGGGAAGATTACGCTGTCTATCTAAGTGAAATTTTACTCTAGGTTTCGTAATTTTAATTTGAATAATTTGAATCTTACACTTTCAGTTTTGTTGCAATCTGATCCGTTCAAAAAAATAAAAATAAATAATGTATGAAATTTGATGGACCAAAGTAGAATTCAAAAGAAATTACAGGACTACTAGTGTAAATTATTCATTACACCAATGATGCTTATAGTTTCTTTTTTGAGTTCTACTTTTGTCTCTCAAGTTAGTTAGTCTTTTTCGGTGTAAAATTGTAAAATGTAACGACACATAATAGAGGGATTATATTGTAATAAAACTAAAAATATATGATTCAAATTAAAACTATAGAGACTAAAATGCACTAAAGAGTACATCATGTCAATTTAATAATGTACCCGTTTACATATATTACTTTCTCATTAAGGTAGATCGATTGTAAAAAGGAAAAATATGACTAACATCATTTGTTCCTAAATCACTGTATCTCTTTGTCCCAAATCATCTACAGTCATTGGTTTATGTAAATTCATGTAAGAATCTCAAGCTGTAAGGATATCAAGACATACCAATGATTATAAGTGATTTGGGAAAGAAAAATAAAATGATTTGGGGGGAATGGATTCCTAGTTAGAAAAATCTACTGAACATGAAATTTGCACAAACAATAGATATGGACATGGGGCTCGTTTGTGCACGTGTATGTCCCAGTAGTACATTTGGTGCAGTACGAGCAATGCATTTTGAACGCAAGGTTTTGAACATTGGTTCATACGTACATATCGATTTTTTTTGGTCTTTTGATAACAATACAGTCTAATAGATCGGTAAAATAAAAATAGCTTGCTTATTGGCTGGTTCACCACACATAGGTTTACGACTGGTTTGATTACCATAAAGCTTTTTTTTTTTTTTTTGCAACTGATGATTTTAAAGAAGTTACAAATGCATAATGTGATTCTTAATGTATGACTTAATACTCTTAATTATATTGCGACTGATATCAATTCGTCTTCTAATACTCTTATTTAAGACATTCTCTTAGAGATAGAGAAAGAGGACTTACTTGTGGACATGGTGGTTCATATGATTCATAACTTCCTCAGGATTGGGGTGGTAGGCCTGGCGAGCTGTCTCATTCGCTTCCTCAGCGCGCTTCTGCCAGACCTCGTCATATTCAGCTATATTCGCCTCAATGGTCAAAATGATTCCAACAAAAACTAAAATAAAAAACCTAACTTTAACCATTTCCATTGTTGCCATACTCTTTCTTAGCTCTTTCTCTCTCTTTTCCTTTCTCTTTTTGTTTTTGTGTTTTTTTTTTACACCTTTTTCTCTACACCTCTTTTTTCTCTTTTCTTTTTTTATATATACAAAATGATCAAGACCTACAAATTAAACTAGGCCATTGAACACACCACTCTATAAATCTATACAGTATATAGTATATAATAATATATATACAAGGTAGTCAGCATGGTGTTCTTGGAAAGTGCCTCTGGTGAGGGACTTGAAATGGTGGAAAACCATGGGGGGATTTAGTTTAAATACCACAAAGATGAAGGTCTAAATGAAACAATGGAAATGGGGATGAGAAGTGGGGAGGGAAGAGTGGGCAACCACTGCCTACCAACGGTCACCTGTTTAAATTTGTTTGGTTTCTTTTCTATGGATGTTGTTAGAACATCTATTTGGGGGTTTGTTAGCCTTCTGTTTTAGTATGATTATAAGCATTTTTAAAATCATATTTGTCACATGATTTCAACTTTTTATTTTTATTTTTTATTTATAGGACCATACAACAAATGTTATGTAATTTAATCTCTTATTTTTAAATTTTGTTAATTTGATCTCCAAACTGCAAAATCTGAGTTCAAATAGTTTTTTTAATTAAACTAATAAACTAACCCGTTTAATCAAAACCTGTATACTTTATTAAAAAGTTAATCGTTAGAATCTCCTCATCTACTTGTGAGTCTTATTCTACGTATATTTTATTGAAATTTCTTTCTTGCACTTTGAGGATTTTTCTTTGTATGTATTAGTATTTAATCTTTATTATTATTATTTATTATTTTGAAAAAACGGAGCAGAGGCCTTAATTCATTGCACACCTCACACAGAGGGATGGAAGCCTCCACTCATGAATAGAAAAACAAATCTCAACTCAAGGAGGAAATATAAAGATAAAACAAACATAACACACAAAACATAAAAAAACAAACACACCACTAAAAACCATCATAATCCTTTACAAACTCTTCTTGTTGCTACCGGCCACTTAGATGCCGCAATCTTTGCTACACAAGAACAAATCAACTCTACATGATCAAGGATGGATTTTGCTGTATTTCCTCAATATTTTAGGGAACTTTTATTTTATTTTATTTTTTTGGTCTGTCTGTTTCCCTATGTTCAAAAAAACTCACTGTTCACCAGGAAAAAAAAAAAAAAGAAGAAGAAGAAGAAGAAGAAGAAGAAGAAGAAGAAGAAGAAGAAGAAGAAGAGAGAGGCATATTTGGATCCAAAGGAAGTTCAGAATAGTCCTTTTCTTCCTCCTAGACTCAGCCACCAAAACCCTAATACTCCAACTTGAGGAAAAAGTTTGGAATCAGAATTCAAGATCTCACAAGAAAGGCTACTTCAATTTTGACCATCCTGAAAGCAAAACAAGGCCAGATCATCAGTTTTCTCACCTTATATATACATACATGATACAATATAAAGATTTCAATATCAATTCAACTACACAAATCACTGTTAGATTGTATTGTAATTTACAAAATCCACAGCTCATCAATGGCAGTAAGACAACATGGTGAAAGGAAAGAATCGCGCGGTCTTGTAGAGCAGTTTGAACCTTCCTCTGCTTGGACAGAGGATTCAAATTGCCACTATTTGCTTCTTGATCTTCCTGGTATAGAAGCTTTATCCTTTTCAATTGTTCCTAGCTTTTTTCATTTTTAGATTCATATTTCTAGTGTAGATGTATATGTAATTGATGTAGACCTATGGTGTATCATATATTTAAAGAAATTTACTAATCAACAAATAGCTAAATAGTTGATTGGGGTTAGGCCAAGGTAGTGGCGGAGTCAAATCTTGACTACGGCATAAAAGGATAAAGATCCGAGCCATAAAATTTTTCAATTTTGACACAAGTACTTACTAGATTGAATAAGTAAAGGGAACTGTTCATTGATAAGGGAAAAAAAAATGTGAATGGGGATTGAGTTGACGATAAAATATTTGACTGATGATGAAGAAAGAGATTTTGAAGCAATTTGACTCATTCAGATATCATGAATGTTTGGAATTCATATTATGTAAAGACATTGCTTTAGCTCTTTTCCTCCAATCCTGACCCCAACCTCAACTAGGACCGGCTTCGTTTGGGAAGTGGATTGATTTTTTGGCTATTTTAGCTTTGGGCTAAAAAGTCTCGTTTGGATTAGGCTTTTTGGCTTTTATGACTTTTGTTTTAGAAAAAATAAAATGATTATGGTTTGGATGTAACATTTTGTCTTATTGACATTTTAGCGTATTTTGTTTTTTTGTGACTATTTTAGCCTGGTAGCCCCATGCCAAATGAGGCCTGTGATGGTCTTTTCCCACCTTGCATTAATGTAGCTTCGAAGAAAAAACACACAGTAAAACATGTATTTTATTGAGGCATTTCATCGAACACATAAACATGTTTTGTGCCTACGGTAAAATAAATATTTCAAGGGGCAAAATTGCAAGGATTTTTTTAAAATGAGGGAAACTGATGAGGAGCATATATCAAAATTTAAAATGGGGCAAATTGATTTATTTTATTTTATTTTCTTACAAAACAGATTAAATAGTAATTTTTATAAAAATGGGGAAGGGAACAGCTGCCCCTCCTAGGCCTTTGCTGCCTTCGCCCCGGGTCAAGGATTTAAGTCTTTCATAGACAAGATTTTGGATTCATAGATTACGGCCTTTGAGGGAATGTTTTGCCATTGAAAACAGGGGTGAGTTGTTCATAAAACATGATAGTGCCAAAAACATTGGTTGTAAAAATCATATAATCTTGCATATGCGAAAACTCAAAAGCAAAATTTTAAAATTGACTTGCATAGTTGCACTTTGAAAATGTGCTTGTTTTTATCTTTTAAGGTTTCAAGAAGGAATGGTTGAGGCTTCACATTGATGACAATGGTGAAATAGTGGTCAATGGAGAGAGGCACGGAAGCAACAACAAAATTGTCCGCTTTGAGCAGACCTTTCAGGTGCCCGGAAGTTCAGACCTAGAAAAAGTCGCTGGCAGATTTGAAGGCGAGGTTCTGTATGTCACTGTCCCAAAGAAAGCGAAAGAAGAACAGCGAGAACATGACAAGGGACTGACTGATGATATTGAGGAAAAGCACGAGCAGGCGAAAAAGGAGGAAGAAGGTGATGAGAGACCCACCAATGATGTCAATAAAAAGCACGAGCAGGCGAAAAAGGAGGAAGGAGGTGATGAGAGACCCCCCAATGATGTCAAGGAAAAGCACAAGCAGACAAAAAAGGAGGAAGGAGGGCATAAGGGAACTGCCAATGGGGTTGATGAAAAAGATGAACATAGACGTCGTGAAAATGACAAGAACACAGGAATGGCTAGGGAAGGAGGTTCCCGGGAAGAAAACAGAGAGGCGTGGAGCAGCGAGGCCGGTCTGTTGGGAAGTGTAGTGGAGATTGTAAGCAGGAACAAAGGGATTTTAATGACAGCTGTGTTGGCATTTTCACTAGGGGTGTTGGTGTCTCAGAAATTCCAATCAAATATTGGTACTGAGGGAGGTTTTTCACAGTATAATCATACATTCTAGTCGGTATCAGTGGTCGTGTTTCTGTATATAACAAATAATCATGTATGCTCACAGAACAACAAGAACTCCAAATACTAATCAATGTCTACTTGTTCATTATCATTTCCTTTCACATTTATTTCTTGGACTAGTTGTCCTGCAAAATTTAAACTTGTTGGTACTTCAATTTGGTCTATTTTTTATCTCCCCATGAACTGAATGTTTGTAACAACAGGGATAATTACCTTATCCCATGCGAATCGTTACCTGTAACTATTCAATACTCTTGTGAAAAAGTGATCTCATCGGAGCAATTCCGGGACCGAATCCACTTTGAATTTCATAAATGCATTGCTTGTGAAGTATGTGTTCGTGTATGTCCAACATATATCATCAATGAAACCAAACTTGAGCTAGCCCATTTGGCTGAAGCCCTTGCACCTCACTACGACGTCAAGGGTTCAAGTGTTGTATGTGGCAAGAAAGGCACAAAATGCAGATCATAGAAAGCCCTCCAGGATGCCTCAGGCATCACATTCAAGCATTCTGATATATTGAATGTGGTGGATGTTCCCAAATGACAATTTGAAGTACTAAAGACATGTCGGAAAAAAAAAAAAAAGTTCACAACACGCAACGGTGTAACATAGTGTTCTAAAATGATGAAACATTTTCCAACAAAAGTTATTCAATAAGCAATCTCACAAGCAGTTTTCACATTTTGAAGAATAAACCTACATAGGCATATCAATGCTATATTTAGCAGAGTTAATGAATTGAACGATGCAATGGACTAAGTCGATTATGACTCATAATTGAACGGTTATGCTATATTTAGCAGATGATCAATATGAACAACAAAAGGTTACCCTAATCACACAAGTTGGTCAATATTTATATTCATTTTTAGAGGGTAAAATTCAGTCATGGCCAACCGTAGCCATTTACTCTTTACAATCACCGTGACAAGAACATGTATCCAAATCTTATTAATAAAAACACATGCTGGCTTAAATATTGATTAGCTTCACTTATAATCATGCTTCAAAATAGTTAATTTTAATTAATATAAAGATCCAGGCAAAGGTAGTGTGAGAGCAGGCTAAGACACATCACAGGATCAACAATTCAAATCTACCAAGTTTAGAATTAACGTCATGACAAACAAAAACTAAATCTATGAAAAGTTAAGCGCATGAAAACTCAAGGATGGATAAGGAAATGAAAAGGAAAAGAAAAAAAAAAATTGAACAAAGATTGTGAGCTCGATCTTTTTCCTGTGGGCTTGAACCCACCTGATAATCATCCTCAGGAAGAATAAGCCAAGAACATAAGCATCAATTCAAAAATCACTTTATCTAAAAAGGATCAGATTCCATAACCAATCAACAAAAGGAGAATCACTGCGCAAAAACTCCACTAACTGACCAATACGTGACGAGTGAGGAACAAGAAGCTTCTTCGATTTGCGTGCCACATGCCGGTGTAAGGTCCCACAAGGCAGCCGCAGCATAGGAGAGTTTCTACACCAGAAGCCACAAGAAATTAAAGGATAATCAATTGTTCTAAAATGTAAGCATACATGATTATAACTTCCAAACAAGTCGTTTCCTAGTTTTATATCTCAAAGACAAAACAATTGGACAACATTATAGTATTTTATTTGCTCTTCTCAGTGATCCACGTGTAACTGTTAATTTAAATAACTTATTTTGGGATGGAAAATCAACCAATTAACTTTTTAATATGCAACTCATACACTTCAGAATCAGTATATCTTCCACAACAGAATGGCATCCAGCGGGTGTAACATAAACAAAATGTAGGCACTTGGCAATTGAGAATTGACTAAAGCCAGAGAAAAGCAACAGACCTTTGATTATATGAAGCACCAGTTTTAATGGGTTCACAGTGAATCCAAACAGCTCCTAATCCCAGCCCTGGTTTGATCATATTTTTTTAAAAGAAATTTTCAACATTAGTTAACAAGGGTATTTTTTTTAAAATGACTTTGGACTCACTCAGCAGTATAAACTCGAGGGTCAAACAACACTCCCGAATCACTTAATCTGGGCAAACGGGGGTATTGAACCCTCGTTGGAAGTGTGGGTACATCATCACCCAGCACCCATCTCGGACCCACATTAGTTAACAAGGTTAGCATAAAAAAAAGGACAACTTAATGCACGAGACTCCTGTTAAAGCGGGATGTAGAATGGCAAAATGTACAGTCTTACTTTCATTTCTAGAGAGATTTCCATGACTCAAACATGTGCCACCAAGAACGCTAACAACAAGCCTTACCATTGGGCCAAGTCGCCTTTTCAGTTTACCAAGTTAGAATTTGGGTTTAATTCAAAATTTTGAGCAGGTTTAGGCTCCCAATCCAATGTTGGAAATTTGAGGCACAATCTGAAGCACAATCTGAACAAACTTGACTGTCCTAACCCTGACTGAGAAAACAATCAACTTGACAGCTATAGAGTTGACAATGGATATAAAAGAATAAGGGCCATGAAGCAATAAAGAAGAGATGCTTAGTCCTTAAAAAAAACTTTATTCAAAATGTTGTGGGTTGCTTTTGACAAAAAGGAGAGGGGGCCCTATTGTAGTGTGCTGGAATCATGTACCCTGCAGAGGCATCTTAGTTGTGGTGCTATGAATGAGGAGAACAGTCATAACTAATCTTTTTTAAAAGAATACAAGAGATTTGTTTTCTTGAAACACAAAATACTCGGATATATGTTTCGAAATCATTATAAATAATATGATTAATAACACATCCTACATTACCTAAGAGAGCAATACTACCAAATCTAATTCAGCTAAAGGAAGGCTTTTGAAGGTCTTTCGAGATCATTAGGTATTTGCTTTCATATGATACCTTATCTGCTCTTGTGAACTTTCCTCTTTTTTTTTTTTTTTTCCCCCGACAAATTTTTTCTACAATTGTCCTCAACAGAAAACCGGTCCCTCATTACTGTTGAAAACTTTGCTTTACTTCAATTTGCAATAAGTAATCAGACTACTTCACCAAGCCCTTTCACTCATCTTTAGTTTCTAATTAGCCTTACCTCTGGCTAATGATAACTAAACCACCATTGCTGTTCTTGTTACTCTAGTCTTATTCACCATAACCACTTCTCTCAATTCCTTCTTGGATTTAAATAATTCAAAGCACAGAAGAATTTCATAAAATGGTACACGGATGAGCTGCAAATGCAAATGTGTTATCACCCCCCAAGATTCAAACCACCGAATAAATTAGCTTTAGCTCCAATTTTAGAACCCAGTTCGAACCTTCAATCCAATTCTTAATCGAAACCCTCAAGCCTCGAAATTCTGATACCTGAATTGGTGTGAATTTGAAAATAAGATTTCATTAGCTAAAAGGAAAAATTAACTTAATCAATTCAGCAGATTGTCACGGTATTAGAATCTTCTTATTCTCTGTTCCAAGCATCTTACCCAATAGCATACACTTTAGAAAATAATTAACTGAATAATAATCAAATACACATACATACATAAAAAAAAAATACCTGTCCAAAAACTTTATCCAGAGCATAACTTCAGTCCAAATCTAAGACATTGCAATAAAAATGTATGAAAAAAATTTCAAAATTAGTTTTAAAAATCAAAATAAAATGGTGAAATTTATCATGTTCTTCTCATTTAAAATAAATAAATAAATGGCAAATTGGCATTGTGGTTGGTTTGAGAACCCATAAAGAAGGGAAGCTCCTCAAGTCTCAAAAAGTTGAAAGAAAACCTTCATGAGCGAGAATGGAATCTCTCTCTCTCAATATACATATATATATATATATATATGTTGGAATGCACCAGTAATCATCTGAAGGGCAACCAACATTCCCCAAATCTAAAAAATAATTTTTAAAAAACAAAAACACCGAAAACAAAAAATAAAACAATTACAGAAATAGAAAGCAAAGAAGGAATTTAAAAAGGCAACAGAAAAAGCAAAGACAGCAAAGAAAAAAAAACCCACCTCTCATCTCACCGCCATCAACGGCCGTTTCACTTCCACCAACCTCACCCTCGATTTTCGAACCACCTCCACCACCACCTCCGCCGGAGAAGAGGCAATGACACCATGACGACGGCGACTCTGCAGCCAACGCCACCACCACAGCAACCCAAAACGATACGCAAGCTGATCGTCTACGTCCACGACGCACGCGACCTCCTTCCCAAAGACGGTCAGGGAAGCTCGAGCCCTTACGTGGTTGTCGATTTCGATGGCCAGAAGAAGCGAACATCGACGGTCGTAAGGAATTTGAACCCTGTATGGCAAGAGACTCTCGAATTCGAGGTCTCCGATCCTAACACCATGGAGTATGAAGAGCTCGAAATTGAGGTCTTCAATGATAAGAAGATGTGTAGTGGAATTGCGAGGAAGAACCATTTTCTGGGGAGAGTGAAGCTCTACGGAAGCCAGTTTAAGAAGAGAGGGAGTGAGGCTTTGAATTACTTCCAGTTGGAGAAGAGGAGTGTGCTCAGTTGGATTCGCGGAGATCTAGGGTTGATTATTTACTACGACGATGAGTTGGTTGATGAAATCAAGACTGATCCTCTGCCGCCGCCGGAGAAAGAGAAAGAGAAAGAGAAAGAGAAAGAGAAGGAGAAGGAGAAGGAGAAGGAGCCGACGATGATGACTATCCCAATGGCGACAGTTGTGGCGGAGGACGGTAGGGTTTTGGAGGTTCCGATGCACACCGAAGTTGCGATGGAGGGATCACAATCGCCGAGGATTGTCACCGTAGAGGAGACTCGGCCGCATCCTGATCATCACCAGTATTATCATCATCATGAGCCGCCGCCGGAGCATCTGCCGGAGGTGAGGAAGATGCAGATGGGGAACGTGAATGAGAGGGTTAGGGTTTACAAGAGGCCGAACGCGAATGGAGACTTCTCACCGAAAGTCATCTCCGGTAAGTTTTCCGGCGAATCGGAGAAGATTTATGCTCACGATCTCGTCGAGCCGATGCTGTACCTCTTCATCCGAATCGTCAAAGCTCGCGGACTCGCCACGAACGAGAGCGCCTACGTGAAGATCCGCACATCGAACCACTCGGTGAGATCTAGACCGGCGATTCACAGGCCCGGCGAGTCGTCGGCGAATCCCGAATGGCACCTAGTCTTCGCTCTCCCTAACCAAAAGCCAGACTCATCAGGTAATCTACAGATCTCGGTTTGGGATTCGCAGACCGATCACTTTCTCGGCGGCGTTTGCTTCGATCTCTCCGACGTCCACGTCAGAGATCCGCCGGACAGTCCTCTCGCTCCGCAGTGGTTCCGACTCGAAGGAAGCGGTCAGGATCCGAATTCCGGCAAGGTTTACGGCGACATACAGCTTTCGGTTTGGATCGGAACTCAGGCCGACGATGCTTTTCCGGAGTCGTGGAGCTCCGACGCGCCGTATGTGGCGTACACGCGGTCCAAGGTTTACCAGTCTCCGAAGCTGTGGTACCTCCGAGTGACCATTATTGAAGCTCAGGACCTCCACATTGCTCCGAATCTACCTCCATTGACAGCTCCTGAGATTCGAGTCAAAGCTCAGCTAGGGTTTCAGTCCGTACGGACTCGAAGAGGAGCGATGAACAACCATACGTCGTCGTTTTTCTGGCAGGAAGAACTGGTTTTGGTCGCCGGCGAGCCTCTGGAAGACAATCTGATCTTGATCGTTGAAGATCGCACTGGGAAAGATCCGGTGGTTCTCGGCCACGTCATGATCCCTGTGGACTCGGTGGAACGACGGCTCGATGAGCGCCATGTGGCGTCCAAGTGGGTTGGCTTGGAGGGCAGTCCTAGTGCTACTGCTACTGCTACTGCTAGTGGTGCTGGTTGTGTTTGTGGTCCAGCTGGGCCTTCGTACTATGGGAGAATACACCTGAGGATGTGCTTGGAGGGTGGGTATCACGTGCTCGACGAGGCGGCACACGTGTGCAGCGATTATCGGCCAACGGCGAAGCAGCTGTGGAAGCCGGCGGTGGGGATCTTGGAGCTGGGGATTCTCGGTGGTCGTGGGTTGTTTCCGATGAAATCCAAGGGCGGAGGTAAAGGGTCCACCGATGCTTATTGTGTCGCCAAGTATGGGAAAAAGTGGGTCCGGACCAGAACTATTACTGACAGCTTTGATCCACGCTGGAATGAGCAGTACACGTGGCAAGTCTATGACCCCTGCACTGTCCTCACCATTGGTGTATTCGACAACTGGCGTTTGTACGGCGACGGGGTGGAAGACCGACCAATTGGGAAGCTGCGGATACGAGTCTCCACACTCGAGAGCAACAAAGTGTACACAATTCTTACCCCTTGTTGGTGTTGAGATCCGGGTTGAAGAAAATGGGCGAAATAGAGGTGGCAATCCGGTTCGCTTGCCCCTCATTGTTGCCCGAGACGTGTGCAATTTACGGCCAGCCCTTGCTCCCCAGAATGCACTACCTCCGCCCGCTCGGTGTGGCTCAGCAAGAGGCACTACGTGGGGCCGCCACTAAAATGGTGGCAGCCTGGCTTGGCCGGTCAGAGCCACCACTAGGCCACGAGGTAGTTCAGTACATGTTGGATGCAGACTCTCATACTTGGAGCATGAGAAAGAGCAAGGCCAATTGGTTTCGGATTGTGGCGGTTCTAGCATGGGCAGTCGGGTTGGCAAAATGGTTAGACGATATCCGAAGGTGGAGGAACCCGATAACAACAGTACTAGTCCACTTACTCTACCTAGTCCTAGTTTGGTACCCGGACTTGATAGTCCCAACCGGGTTCTTATACATCTTCCTAATAGGAGTATGGTACTACCGGTTCAAACCCAAAATACCCGCGGGCATGGACACTCGACTATCTCAGGCTGAAACCGTCGACCCAGATGAATTAGACGAAGAATTCGATACAATCCCAAGTTCAAGACCGCCCGATATGGTCCGGGTCAGGTATGACCGGTTGAGAATATTGGCAGCAAGGGTGCAAACAGTGTTGGGTGATTTTGCTACACAAGGAGAGAGGGTCCAAGCCCTGGTGAGCTGGAGGGACCCAAGGGCTACAAAATTGTTTATTGGGGTGTGCTTAGTCATCACGGTGGTGCTCTATGTGGTTCCACCAAAAATGGTGGCAGTGGCACTAGGGTTTTACTTTTTGCGCCACCCAATGTTCAGAGACCCCATGCCACCAGCTAGCTTGAACTTCTTTAGACGACTTCCAAGCTTGTCTGATAGGCTAATGTAGTGATAGAAGAAGTTTATAACTTATAGTAGATCATAACAACACTCTTTTTAGGGCTTTTTTTAAGGGATTAATAATAATTGTGGGGTTTGTTTGTGGGGGAGAGAGACTTATAAATTGGGAAGAGTATGTGATTTTTTGTTCCCGAAATTCATGTTTTTTGTATTGAGGTTGTATTTTGATTAAAAATTTGTTGAGAGAAATGAAATGAAAATGAAAAGAAAAAAGGAAAACAAAATTAGTTTTTATTTCATTCACTCTTCTTTTGAAGAAATCTTTTTTTTTTTTTAAATTTTGATTTAAATACAATCTTAATATTTTCTTAATTATATAATTGTATCTTAAGATTCTTATCACGTCAGTGTATTTATTGAGGTAGAAAACACAAATTTTGAGACAAAGATCCGCACCCAAAAATAAAATATTTTGCATAACAAATACACCACAATGGTGTAGCCCTTTTTTTTCATATGTGAGTTGGTCTCTCTGTTTTAGGTTTTACATGTATTTGGGCAAAAAAGTTTCTCAAAACAAATAATCTGGTTGTAAAATTAGATATAATTTTCTTATAAAGAATGAAATTTATTAAATATAAATTTGAATAATGCTTGGGACCCCCTTTTGGAGGTCACCCCCTCACCCCCCTTTGTCACGTGGCGGGTGGTGATTGAAGGAGCAAGAAAAAAAAGAAAAAGAAAAGGGGACTAATGAGAGAGAGAGGGGGTCAAAAGGGGTGGAGGGAAAAGGGGGATGAATCATTGTTGTATAAATTTTATCTCATATAAAAAAATTATATTTAATGTTATAATCGAATTTTGTGTATTTCCAAACAAAATATTACACTGTCCAAATCAAACTATTTGTTTCAATGTATGGGTTGAAAAGTGTAGCAAATAACATTGGAAGGAGTGAAAAGTAGGGATGAAAAAGGGGAAAAAGGTGCGGAAGATAGAATGATTTTCTTTGTAATGTTGAATTGATTGACTGACAGATTGAAATAATGAAAAAGGGCGAGCCCTTAAGACAAGGGTAGGTATGGGTGGGGGGAAAAATGGAGTGCAAGTGAAAATGGTCAAGGAGAGTTTTGTCGCTGTGATTGTGTCAAGCGAAAATATTATGATGGATCATTAGGTGACGGTAAGAAAATGGTAATAAGATTTCAAATTTAATGATGTTAAAGAGGATATCACTATAATTTGGGTGCGATTTCCAACTCTGTCAATTGAGTACTATAATGAGAAGGCTCTATTTCATATAACAAAAGTGTTGGGTGTACCACTAAAGATAGATATCAACACAGCCATGGCAGTCTGGGAAAAATATGCACGAGTTTGTGTCGAGATGGATCTTCGAAAGCCACTGATCTCACACCTTTCCATAGGTAAACATACATATGGTATTGAATATGAACATATACACTCATTATGTTTTTCTTATGGCAGGATTGGGCATCGGAAGGAAGTGTATATTGATAATATCAAAACAGTGCCAGAACTGACCAGCCAAAGAGTTGTCGGAGAAGAAAGTCAGGAACAAGTTACAATCTCTAGTAATGGGCCTGGTCCAAATAATACCAAACAGACATCGGAGCCTTACCCAGGAACTTATGGGCCTTGGATGACTGTGTCCAAACCACTAAGAAAGCAAAGGGGCTTAACTGGTCATAAAGGGCCCAATACCCAACAAACGAATAGATTTGAGATCCTGACAGAAGGGGCAAATCCTCCACAAGGCCAAAAAGCTCATCTAGATAGGAATAAACATCAGAGAGGCAAAGCCCAAACAGATATGGGCTTCAAGTATAAGGAAAGAGCGAAGAATCATAAGAGAGGTGAATCTAAGAGTCTTTCTTTGGCAGTGATAGTGAACAAGACTATAGAGAAGATCAAACTGGGTAAGCAAGCTACCACTGACATGAAGATTCGAGATCAAACGGCAGGCCTGGGAAAAGCTGAAGCTACTAATCTTCTTAGCATCCCTTCATTCACAGTACCCCTTTCATCACCTACCACAGCCCAACCTTCTACAACCCAGCTCCACCACATCACTACCCATTCTCCACACCATAAACAAAATCTCAACAACCTCAGAACCAAACATAGAGATCCACCAGATAAACATGGAGGAGGCCGGGGAGAATTTCCCAACGACGCGACACGCACTACTTCAGAACAGAGTGTTACCCAAAAGACAACTTAAGAGGATGGGTGAATTAGGTTTTACAATTAAAAATTAATAATACTCTAATAAAAATTATGATTAGCACAATAGATAAATATAGTTAATGAAATAAAATAATTAAAACAAGTGTTTTAACAACTATGTCAGTTAATGATTTTGGTACAGTGAAAATGTGAAATATAGCTACAGCAATTTAAATAAAATAAAAAGATAAGGGAGAGAGAGGCAAACAAATTTATAGTGGTTCGACTTCAACTTGGCCTATGTCCACTCCTTAAGCTTCACTTGAGATTTTCTACTATGCTCTAGCTTCACGGGGGTGCTAGCAACCTCTTTACAAATGGAGCAATTCTCCACGGATTTTACACAGACTTTCTAAGTCAAGAACACTGAGTGTACTGCACTCTTACAAGGTTGAAAAGAATGTGTTTTTGTTTTCACAGAAAGCTACAAGAATTATCTCTCAAAGATAGATATATAAAATGAAGTTTTGATTTTTCTATAAATCTCACACAGGAAAGATGGGCTTAAAGCTATACGTCTCAGTGTATAATTTCTGAAAGAGGATGTAAACAAAAATTGAAAAACACTTTTCAGAGAATAGATGTGAGTGATTATAGATCAAAGAATATTTTCTGATTTTTGTAACTTGTTTACATTAGAGGCTTTGGTATATATAATAAAATTTATAGCCATTTATAGCCATTGTATTCATTTGAATTTATAGCCGTTTATAGCCGTTGTACTCCATCATTATTAATTTGAATATCTTTCACTCCATCATTACAAATTTGAATATCTTTTACTTGAACCTTTTGGTCTGCTGCTGTGCTGGGCTGTTTGAACCTTTGTTTTGGGCTATTTGAACTCCTGATTTAATCAAATATTAAATACATTCTAACAACATTTAGGATAAATGTTTAGGTGAGAAATAATGAGACAAAATAAATTTTGATTCTATTAAAACATAAAATCATCAAAATAAATGTTGATTCTATTTTTCTCTTTCAAATAAATCATCAAAATAAATTTTGATTCTATTTTTCTCTTTCAAATAAATCATCAAAATAAATAAGTGTAACAATCTCCCCATTTTTTATGATGGCACAATGATATTTTGATTTGATTTGGGAGTAAGAAAAACTCCCCTTTAAGTCATGCTCCCTGAATTCATTTCTAAATACATAGGTTAGCACATGTGTAATAAATAAGCTTTAATTAGAGACATGATATGAGACTAAAATATCAAATTATAAATACATAATAATCAGATTAGTTCTCAAATAATACCAGAATTTGAAAATAATACCATAATACATAATAATACCATAATACATAACATCATATAATTTTCTCCCCCTGTGACATTATCAAAAGGAAATCATGGGTCAGAAAGTGAAGGAGGAGGAGGAAAATGATAGTGGAGAATAAATGTATGAAGAACTTGAAAGCATTCAACTGATATAAATGTTTTCATATTAATGTAGCAATACACATATATCATTTTAACAAAAATTCAAGTTTCACAGTCATAACAAAACTTTTAAAGTAGAAATTGACATTCTAAGCTCGCCACGAATAAAATTGAAGCGATTCTCGCTTAGGGGTTTTGTGAAAATATCCGCCAATTGCTTGTCGGTGTTTACAAATTCAAGTACAATATCCCATTTTTGAACATGATCTCTTAAAAAATGATGTCGAATTTCAATATGTTTTGTTCGTGAGTGTTGAACCGGATTTTTACTTAAATTGATGGCACTAGTATTATCACATTTAATAGTGATATGATCATAATACAAATCAAAATCCTCCAATTGTTATTTCATCCAAAGTATTTGGGCACAATAACTTCCGGAAGCTATATATTCAGTTTCGGTCGTTGATAAAGCAACAGAATTTTTGCTTTTTGCCAAACCAAGATACTAATGAGTTACCAAGAAAGTGACAAGTGCCACTGGTGCTTTTTCTATCAAGTTTGCATCCGGCAAAGTCGGCATCCGAGTAACTAATTAAATCAAATGCAACACCTCTAGGATAAAACAGTCCCAAATTTTGAGTGCAAACAAGATATCTAAAAATTCTTTTAACAACACTGAGATGTGATTCCTTAGGATTTGATTGATATCTAGCACACATGCAAACACTAAACATAATATCGGGTCTACTTACAGTTAAATAAAGAAGTGAGTCGATCATACCTCGATATTTTGTTTGATCAATGGACTTACATTTTTTATCCTTGTCTAGCTTAATGGATGTACTCATAGGTGTTCCAGCTATTTTTTGAGTCATATATATCAAACTTTTTGAATAGTTCTTTTGTGTACTTAGCTTGGTTGATAAAAATTCATTTCTTACATTGTTTGATTTGAAGCCCAAGGAAATAATTTAGCTCTCCCATTATGCTCATCTCAAACTCACTTTGCATACACTTAGCAAATTTCTTACACAAGGTTTCATTAGTAGCACTAAATATAATGTCATCCACATATTTTTGCACAATAAGTAAATTATCATTTTTAGTTTTAACAAAAAGTGTGTGTCAACGTTCCTCTAGAAAAATTATTTTCAATCAAAAATTTACTTAATCGTTCATACGATGCACGAGATGTTTGTTTCAAACCATATAAAGCTTTTGATAGTTTAAAAATATGATTTGGAAAAACATGATCTTCAAAACCTGGGGGTTGTTTAACATAAACTTCCTTATTTATAAAACCATTAAGAAAGACACTTTTTACATCCATTTGATAAAGTTTGAAATCTCTAAAACATGCAAATGCAAGTAACATGCGAATGGCTTCTAATCTAGCAACCGAAGCAAAGGTTTCATCGAAATCAATACATTCTTCTTGATTGTATCCTTGTGCAACAAGTCTAGCCTTATTTCTTATAATTGTGCCGGATTTATCAAGCTTGCCTCGAAAGATCCATTTGGTATCGATAATTGTATAATCTTTAGGTTTTGGCACAAGTTCCCACACTTTGTTTCTCTTAAATTGGTTAAGCTCTTCATGCATAGCTATCATCAAATGTTCATTGAATTCGGCTTCTTGAAAGTTTTTAGGCTCAATCTGTGAGAGAAAAGCCAAGTTACTACAAATGTTTCTAAGTAAAGAGCGAGTTTCAATACCTTTTGTAGGGTCACCTATAATTAAATCCTTAGGGTGATTATGAACAAATTTTCAATATCTTAGCAAATTATCATTATTTCCTCATTTTTCTTGAAGTGGGAGAATAGGTTGTTCAATTTCTTTGTTCAACTTACATGGTTGGTTCTATTTTTTGTAGATACTTGAATCTTCCACATTTTGTTCCAAATCTATATTATCACTAACAATTTGTTTTTGAGCAGAGATGTTAGTTTCATCAAATGCCACATGTATAGATTCTTCCACAATAAGAGTTCTTTTATTAAAAACACTATAAGCTTTGCTAGTTAAGGAATAGCCAAGAAAAATTGCTTCATCAGATTTTAAATCAAATTTACTTAAGTTATCCTTACCATTATTATGCACAAAACATTTACAACCAAAAACATGCAAGTGACTAATGTTGGGCTTTCTATCATGCTAAAGTTCATAAGGAGTCTTTTTAAGGATAGATCTAATTAATGCACGATTTAAAATATAGCATGCGGTGTGAACGGCTTCGGCCCAAAAATATTTAGGAAGATTATTTTTGCAAAGTATTGTTCTACTCATCTCTTCTAAAGTTCTATTTTTCCTTTCTACTACACCATTTTGTTGAGGGGTTCTAAGTGCTGAAAAATTATGTCCAATATCATGCTTATCACAAAACAATTCAAATTTCTCATTTTCAAGTTCTCTACCATGGTCGGTTCAAATATTAGTAATAAGAAAGCCTTTTTCATTTTGAATTCTACGACAGAGTTTTGTGAAAGAAGAAAAGGTTTCATCTTTGTGTACTAAAAACATAACCCGTGTAAATCTTGAATAATCATCAACAATAACAAGATAATAACGTTTACCACCTAGACTAGATGTCCTTGAGATATCAAATAAATCCATATATAATAGTTGTAAAGGTCTAGTTGTGAAAATAAGAGATTTTGATTTAAATAATGTTTTAGTTTGTTTTCCTTGTTGACAAGCACTACAAAGATGATCTTTTTCAAATTTAATTTTTGGAAGTCCAATGACCAAATTCTTTCTCAAAAGTTTAGCAATTAAATCCATATGAGCATGATCAAGTCTTCTATGCCATAACCAACTATTTTCATTATTAACATATAAACATTTAACATCACTAGCATAGAGATCATTAAGATGAAAAACATAAACATTATCATGGCGATTACCAACGAATAAAGATTTATGATCATTTGTGCTTTCAATTGTGCAATGTGATTTATCAAAAATAACTCGATTACCTTTATCACATAATTGACTAATACTAAGTAGGTTATGCTTAAGCCCATCAACAAGTAAAATATTTTCAATAGAAGGGTTAGGAGAAATACTGATGCTACCAATACCAATGATTTTTTTTTCTTGGTGTCTCCAAAAGTAACAAATCCTCAATCTTTCGATGATGGTTTAGTAAAGAATGATTTATCTCCGGTCATGGCGTCTAGAACATCCACTATCAAGGTACCATTTCCTTTTTTTAGCTTTGGACTTAAAACAAATCTACAAGATGACAATCAAGTGTTGGTTTTTGGTACCCATAGTTTCTTGGGTTCTTCTTAGTTAGTTTTGTTAAATCTCTTAACAATCCAAATCTTTTTAATTCCCATGTTTATATTATTTTTGAATAGACAAGAAGATATATAATGGCATTTCTTTCTACAATAATGACAAGTAATATGAGGGTGAGTCATGAGAAGTGTCTTTTCAAAAATTATATTGAGATTCTTTTGTTTCTTAATAGGGTCATATCCAATGCCCGCTTTATCGAAAACACATCTTTGATTTCCAAGAAACATGTTGAGATTATTTCTACCTTTTACAAAATTTTCAAGTGTTTTTGTTAAATCATCAACATTGTTTTTTAAAACAGTTTTCTCATTAGAGATGGTGTCAAAATCATTTTTCAAAATAATTTTTTCTTTCTTTAATTCTTTTACATTACTAGATAAAAATGCAACAGATTTTTTTAACACATTATTTTTGGCACAAACTTTTCTAAATTCATCTTGTAGTTCATGGAATGCACTTTCAAGTTCTTCATAAAAAGTAGTTACCTCATCTTGAGTAGAGTCTTCATCTTCAAGAGCCATGAGACACAAGTTGGCTACTTCATTTTCAATTTCATCACTTGAGCTTTCATCTTCACTTTCTCACCAAGTTGCTACCATGGCTTCTTTTTTTTTTTTTTTTTTTTTTTTTTTTCTTTTTTCTTTTGTAGTCTTTTCCATGGTTTTTCAATTTTGGACAATCCATCTTCATATGTCAAGATTTTTGCATTCATAGCAAATAATAGATATGTTTGGTTTGTGTTTGAGAGATGTGTTTTAGAGATAAAAAGTACGAAAACATGTTTGGTTTGGTTTTTTGGGAAAATTTGTTTTGGAAAATTGTTTTGAGAGAGAGTTTTGGAAAAAGTGATTGATTTGATGTGTGTGTGAGAGAGATTTGTTTTGGAAAACTTGTTTGGTTTGTGTGTTTTGGGAAATTTTTTTGGGAAAATTTGTTTGGTAGAGAAAATTTCTGAAATTTGTTTGTAGAGAAAATTTCTGAAATTTTTTTCAGAAACACAAACCAAACCTACCCAATAGGTTCTTTCTTGTTATCTTTGTTGTACTCTTTTTTAAAAGGTTTTCTTCCTCCATAATTGCTTTTCTTGAAGTGCTTTTTGAGATTTCTACTAAACATGGCATAACTTTCATCCTCACTGGAGTTTTCATGTGCTTCTTCATTTGATGAGGCTTTATACAATTCCACTTTTCTTTTTGTTTTCAACATCCTCATGTCCTTTTATGGTGATCTCATGAGTTATAAAGGAACCCATAAGCTCATTATTTGCTTCCCAATTCTTTGGTAAACACCTAAGAATTTTTCTCACCAACTCACTGTTAGTATAAATTTTGCCAAGAGATTTCAAAGAGTTTACAATTTCAGTAAATCTAGTAAACATACTTGAAATAGATTCATCAGAGTTCATTTTAAACAATTCATAACTATGAATAAACATATTAATACGAGATTCCTTCACTTGGTTTGTATATTCATACGTTACTGTAGACACCCCATTTTTGACCGACCTTAAGACTCAGACATCACCGATTGAGCGCTCAGTGATGGTGCATGTCGTGCTCGTTATGAGGTTTCGAAGTTTTGGCTGAGAGCTTTGCCTCCAGGTCTCAGAACTTTTTGAGCTTTGGCTCGGTTTGCGGACCCAGTCTTGTTTTCCCTTCCCGGAGGGAGGGAGTGGTCTTGTAGACCATCTCTTTGTGGTCGTAGACTACTTTTCGTGGTTGTAGGCCACTTTTCCCGTTTGGAGACTAGTTTCTGGTTTTTGGAGCCTTTGGCCGCACGCCTTGTCTCGGGACTGCTTAACATTCTCCGTTTGGCGTGATTTTTGAACCACACCTTGTTGCCTCTGCCTAGAGGAACACTGTGGTCCGGGAGACCACTTTTGTGGTTGCATACCACTTTTGATGCTCGTTAGCTAGTTTTCGGGACTTTTGGCCGCGTGTTTCGCCTCCCGATTTCTCGTCTTGCATCCGCTTTGGTTTGTTTTTGGTACAAACCTTGTTTTCCTTGTTTGGAAGGTGGTACAAGGGTGGGAGACCAGTATTTCTCCTTGGAGACCACTTTTCCTTTTTCTAGCTAGTTTTCTTGTCAGATAATTGGCTTTCTTGGTCCTTAGACCATCTTTTCTGGTCGGCCACCACACCACCACTTTGCATTTAGTATGTTGACCTCTCTCACCTATGGCCGACCAGTTTTTACTCTGGTTGACCACTTGAAGTGGTCGGCCGACCACTTAAACTAACAGGTCGACCACTTTTTAACATCTTTTTAGAGATATTTTGGGACAGCTGGTACAGCTGGAGAGCATTTGAGCCATCCTCCATATACGTGTATGGAGGGATGGCATTCAAGCCTAGCTTCTCCAAGAAGCTTTGGCTTTCCTCTTCTATAAGAGGGAGGCTCCTCCTTCCTCCTCCAGGTTTAGAAAATCTGAGGGAAGAGGATAGATATAGTGTTGTATCTATATTGCCTTATTTGCTTCATTTTCATGCTTTAAAGTGTAGATTTGTCTTACTTTAACACACAAACATACACTCAAACACCATCCTTTTGCTACTGAGGTGCTTAGGGGCTGATTTTGGTGTTCTTGGGTTGTCTTGAGCTTGAAAAACCTGCTGGAGTTGCAGTTATAAAGAGGGTCTTCAAGGGTGAGCTTTTGACCTTTAAATCCTCCTTTCTTGCTTAAGCTTTTAGCCTATCTTACATGCTGTTTTAAGCTTGACTTATAACTGATAAAAGTTATGTTTTTGCATGCTTTTGATCTTTGTTTAAGATCACTTTTGTGTTTAGGGTTGTTTAACCCCTCTTAGGCCCTGTTTGGCCTTGTTTTTTAGCCTTTTTTGTGAGCTTCGGGACCACCTTGTTTTGGCCTTCTCACCACTAAAATCCCTCTAGATTTCAGTGGTGGGGATGGTGTTTTAAGGTCCTAATAAGGGGAGGGCCATCCCCTCTCCTTGCATCTTCAATACATGTCTTAATATGCCTCATGTTTGAGCATCTTTACTAGGTGTATGTTGACCATATCTTACCTTGTATTTGTGGTTATTTTGCTATGGCATACCAGTCTTTTTGCTTGCTTTGGTCACTCCATGCATGGTTAATACACTTGTAGTGTAAATCACACAATCTAGTCTTGTATGCCTCATGTTTGAGCATGTCTTTCTAACTTGTTTTGGAGCCATCTCAGTGGGTTTTTGGTGTTGTTTTAACATGCCTTAGATCTGTTTTGGATTGGTTTGGTTGGCTCTTGCATGCCTAATACTCTTGTAGTGTAAATCCCTTAAACTAGCTTTGTATGCTTCATGAAGTAGCATGGCATTCTAGCTTGTTTTCTTTCCATTTCGGCATGTTTTTGGTGATGTTTTTCCATGTCATACCTTTGTTAGGGTTTGGTTTGGTTAGCCTTTGCATGCTCTATGCACTTGTAGTGCAATCCCATGAAATAGCCTAACATGCATCATGTTGTAACATGTCATTTTAGCATGCTTTTGGCTTAGCTTAAAGAAGACTTTGTTCATGTTTTAGCATGTTTAAGGTCTGATTTGTGTTGTATTGGTCATGCATGACTTACTTTGTATAGCTGTCACGACCTAAACCCGGCCCTATGGGTTTAGCACCGTAACCGGCCAGTAATCCGAGATTACCGAAGGCCTGCTTAACAGTAATACAGTTAAACAGAGTACAGGGCCTAGCGGAAGCCAATACAGTAAATAAATAATGTCCAATGAGCTGTGACAGTCTGTATGCAAAAAGACTTTTCATGTATTCATACATTCAGAGCAGTACAGTTTATACAAACATTTACAGTCATTCAGTACGGGGACCTAATCCCTTGATAACAGTACGGTAAAGTAGGTAAAAGTCTATACGGTGATACAAACAGTACGGAGACAGACGGGGGAAATAAAACACCCCAAAGCCATAGCATGGCAAACTCGAAACCTCGCAGTGAGGCACATAGGCTGGCTTGACAAAACTGGAATAATCCCGACGCGTCTAGCTTTGGTCCGGTGCCTGTACACCTACATATATATATGAGCAGTGAGCTAAAGCTCAGTGAATAACATAAAGCGTAAAGGGGTTTAGAATGAATGTTCTTACGGTAATGAAAGCAGTTCATTAAATCAGTGTATCAGTGGTTCAGTACAGTAAACAGTCATATGTGGTACATCCATTAGCATAACAGTATGGTAAACAGTAGGTCTTAAAGACCGAATAGTAATGATGGCCATCAGTCAGTAAACAGTAGTGGTTCCAACGAGGGAACCAACAGAGATCTCTGTAACAGTAACAGTAAACAGTAGGTGCTAAGGATGCCACAGTACAGTTCGGAAATAAAGGACATGCATTCATTCAGTAAATAATACCAGTTCAGTAACAGTTCAGTAAACAGTTCAGTTCAGTATTCAAAAGATAATCAGTTGAACATATCTTTACACAATTGTTACTCACAGAGTTCTGGCTACAGTATGCTAGAGCGTGTCTCCCCAGTCGCCAACTCTACACAGTTAACAGATTGAACACACGCTAAGCTATGCAGTTGGGAAAGACCATAACTTAATCCCTAATTTGCCTTGGTGTGTTCTACATCTAAATCCTCATTAAGATGTCTTAAACTAGGCCTAAGAATGCCTAGGATGGAATGAGGATGCAAAGATGTACTTAGAAAACATTTTCAGAAATTTTAGTGAAACAGGGTCCTGCTCGAGCGGACAAGCAAATAAAGGTACCCGCTCGAGCGTCCACTTCACCGCTCGAGCGGACCAAAAAGTACTGGATAGGTGAAATCTCCGCTCGACGCCCGCTCGAGCGTATCACCCAGTCCTCCGCTCGAGCGCAACTTACTCCGCTCGAGCGGACTGATGTACAGTGCAAGATACTGGAAGCTCGATTTTCCCACTCGAGCGGCACTTCCCCCGCTCGAGCGGACAACTAAAATCTGGAAATTCCAGATTCGAGCCCCAAGCTCAAAATCAAGTGTAGATGCATAAAATTCGATCCTCTTGGGCTGAAAACTTGGAAAACACTTGTAAACACTTAATATTACACGTTTCAAAGATCAATTTGACAAATCAAAGCCCAAGGGTGTTTCAATTAACTTCATTTTCAAACCCAATTCTCATGAACAATGTTCAAACATGACATGCATGCACTTTAAACAATTTTAAGCTTCAATGCTAGCTCAAATGAGTTCAATTCTTTGGAAAACAAGATGAAAACACAGTCCTAAGCATTAACATGGACATGCATGCAAAAATCCATGAAGAACAACCTCAAAAATACAAGAGTATGCCATGCATGCAAAGATTAAGCTTCAATTCAACACTTTGAGCCATAAATTGGCTCTTGACCTCAATTTAGCTCAAAACCATGCAAGAACAACTCAAAGACACAATTAGGAAGTTGAATGATCTACCTTAGATGTAGAATTAGAAGTGAGGGGGCTCAATTATGCAAATATTCCTTCAATTTCTTCAAGTCTAACAAGTCAATCCCCAAGTAAATGCACAAAATCAAGTTGAATCACTCTCTCTCTCTAATTCGGTGGTGGTGAGGAAATGAGCTGATGAAATATGTTTGTGTGCAAGTGTAATGAGCTCAAAAGTGATTAGGTAGTGGCCACTCACCATGGCAAGATTGTAATTAAGTCAAACTCTTTGACTAGCTTATTTTAATCTAATTTAATCATACCTAATCAGTTTTCAGATAATTATACTATAAAATCACATAAATCACGATGATCATGAAACAGTAATCGGTTTCCGATTCGGCCGCCGATAAGGCCTTCAATTTGCAATTTAAACATAAAAACTTAAACAGATAATCAATTGATCAAACAGATAGAATATGCAATACAATAGATAAACTCAATCAATTCAGTTTCAATTTCAGTCAGTCAGTTCAGTAATTTATTCAGTTCACTTATCAGTCATAATCGGTTCAGTTTATCGGTAATCAGTGCTTATTCGGTAAATAGTGACGAGGGTTGTTACAATAGCCTTGGTTCAATCTAGCTTGTTAGCTTTGTGTATTGAATCCTCTAGCATGCATTACTTGGCTTATTTCAATGATTTGGCATCACTTGTTATGTGATTTCAGTCCATGTTTCATGGCCATGCATTCACATTTGTTACTTATTCAATGCGTTGGAGGGTTTGCCCCTTTATGCCTTAACATGAACCGTTGCATATGCCTTCATGCCATAGCTTGCGAGCTATCATTTCAGTGTTTATTTGGGGTTATTATGCCATGATATAACTTTGATTTTTATTGCTTAAGTCATCCCATGCTTGGTCTTAATAGGTGTAGTGTAATCCACCTTATTTGCCTTGTATGCATCATGTCTCATGCCCCTCGTGCTAGCATATTTTGGCCTCCTTTCATGCATATTTTAGACTCAGTTTAACATGTTCTAGGACTATTTTGGGTTGCCTTGGTCACATGCTTCATGTTTTGTATACTTATAGTACAAGTGCTCTTACTTGCTTCAAGCTTTGAGCACCATTGCATGTTTCATTTGTGTTGTGTACATGATTTAGCATCATCTAACATGACATTTTAGAGCTTATAGCATGCTTTTGTTCCTACTTCATTCATGCTTTGAATGCCTCTAAGTATTGTCCATGTTTGCCTAACTTATGGCTTAGCTCGTATGCTTGCATTTCTAGGCCTTTGGGCCCTTATCTCAGCATGTTTTGGTTCTTGTTTTGACCTACTTGAGCTCTGTCCATGCTTAGTTCATGCATTTGTGCCATGTATTGCATGCCTCCTTTGTGTTGCTCTTTGCTAGCTTTCATGCCTTAGGACCCTAGTATGCTTTACTTATGTTGTTTGAATGATTTGGCATCATTTCTTGCTTCATTTCAGTGTACTTAGTGTTGTTACACTTCCACTTCTGTCACTCATTGAGCAATCTTGAGAGTTGTGCTCTTTGGCCTCTTTGATGGCCAATGCATTGTGCATGCATGCCTTGCTTTATGTGCCTTCATTTCACCACCAATGGCCACTGATTTGGGCATGATTGAGGTCTACCTTTTTGGTTTAAGTCCATTGAGTATACCATGTATATTACATTGAGCATGCCATGCTTGGTATATTACATAAGTTGCCCTTGTTGCATTGCATTGTGCATGCATGCATTACATTATGCTTAGAACCTTATGAATGCCTTGCATTGAGTATGCCATCTAGTTTTTAGCATTTAGCATTGTGTATGCTAGTTGTTATATGCTTTAGCATTGTGCATGCCATTAGCCTTGTTAGGTTGTTCACATTGCATTGCATGTTTGCATGCTTAAGTCATATTGCATACTTGCATGATCGAGTCGCATTGTGTATGCCATGCTTGCTTGCATTGTGTTTGGAATAGGAGTTAGTCCAAACACGGGAAATGAGGGACGTTTCATATTTAAAGTAATGAAACGTGCCTTAATTCCCGATCGCCGACGCTCTTGATCATACATGATAGAGTTTTAGGCTTTATGTGTTTACTTGTGTATTCATTTCATATTGAATTGTGCAACTTCACCTCTCGGCCATCATGCATGGAAATGCGCGATTGGTGGCCCGAAGGTCGAGAACCTACACTCCATTGAGTTCATGACATGATAGGGAGGGTGGTTGTGCACATATATCTTGCAAATACATTGACATGCCCTTTCTTGCTCTCTGTTGCAGAAAACTGGGAATTAGCAACAACAACTGGTCGGCCAGCCAGAAAAAGTAGCTGGCCGACCACTTTTCTGGTTTTTCAACAACCAAAAGTGGTCGGCAGGTGTTTTTAGAGACCAAAAGTGGTCAGCCACCCTCCCACAGGATTCCTAAGGTGAAGTTTCAGCTTTCTGGAGCTTGGTGCAAGTTTCTGAGAACAAATGAAAACAGAGGCAAATCAGGGCATCGCATTGGATTTCCGAACAAGGCGACCGGGCTTGCATGCATTCCTCTCCCTCTGAAGCTCCTGCTTTTACTGCTTTCCTTAGCTGTCATGCTTAGATAGCTAGGCTTTGTTTTGGTTTGTACTTTAATTAATTAATGCGTTAGCTATTCAATTTATTTTGTAATAATTAGTTAACTAGGATTAGTTAATTAATTTGTTGTGTAATAATTAGTTTAATTAGCTTAGATTAGCTAATTAGCTTCTTATTCGATTCCTCTTTTGAGAGGGCCAATTGTTGTAATAAGCGTGCGTGTGTGTGATGCATGTCTTCCAACCTCTATTTCTTTCTCCCTTTTACTTAACCGCTTATGATGGTTAGTTTTAGGGCATATTTCATTTAGCATACCATATGCTTGCATGCGTGCATCCATTCATCTGTATTGCATGCACCGAGTTCGGCGCATCATATTAACTGCATTGTGTTTCAATTTCGATTTGAATACATGTATCAAGTTGCATTTCACATGACATTTTAGAATAGCTGAGCCTATCTTAGTTACATTTTCGCATGTGTTGCATTAGTCATCTTAACATGAACTAAGATCATGCACGATTTCTAACTAGTTCTTTGTTTTGGCTCGGAGTACACTGTGAGTATTTACGCCTTAGCATACTGCACGTGTGTTAATGTTGCCATGAAAGCATGCTTGCCATGAGGCTAATTGCTTACGTGATTAACTGCCTGAATGCCTGTGGGTGAAGGTTGGATTACTTGAATTGGAACAATTTATCGAAATCCACATTTTAGCCTACTTGTGAGTAGCAAACTTCAAACCATTTTCCAAACAAACGGATATGCGATGCTTTGTTCCAAATTAGGCGATCTAGTCTATACTTGTTTGTTGTGCACATCACGTAATAAGATTAGCTAATTAACCGGAATAAGAGCACATGTGTGTAGACGTCCCGAACGCCCCAGGAGGGTTAAGTCCCGTTCTGTTCATTTTGGGGTTCACTACAGTTCGGACTCAAATTGTCACGGTTCTTAATCTGAACCAAAGAGTCCAAATCCGGCAAATCGTTTTGAGAAAACAGATTTTTAGAAAAGAAGTGCCAAACATGGACTGCTTTACCAGATACAGAGTCGCCACCTAAATATTTTATTTTTGAGAAATTTAGGAAACCTTGACTCGGTGCCAAAGGCCACGTGTCCGTCATCACCAAAGTTGCCTCGGCTCGGGAACTTGGGTACGATTGGGGAAGGTCACTTCATGAGCACCCCCGCTCGCCTGGTCAAAGACCGGCCTCTACTAACCATGATATCTGTTTTTGAAAACATTGTGCGTTCTTATTCCGATTATTAGCCTAGAATTACTATGTTATGCGCACAGCAAACAAGTATAGACTAGATCGCCTAATTTGGAAACAAGCATTGCATATCCGTTTATTTGAAAAAACGCTTTGGAATTTGCTACTCGCAAGTAGGCTAAAACACGGATTTCAACGAGTTTTTCCAACTCAAACAATCCAACCTCCACCCACAGGCATTCAAGCAGTTATATCACATAAGCACTTAGCCGCATGGTAAGCATACTGTCATATTAACATTTACACGCATGCGATATGCTAAAGCACAAAAACTCACCTAGTACTCCAAGCCAAAACAGAAACTAGTTAGTAATCATGCATGTTCCTAGTTCATGTCAAGTGGCTAATGCAACACAAGCAAAGATGTAATCTATACAGGCTCGGCTATCCTAAACATGGCATATGGAATACTACAAATAACACGTATTCAATTTGGAATTGAAGTACAATGTAGTTAGCGTAATGTATCGAGCCTTGGTGCATGTAAACGAATGCCTGGATGCACGCATGCATAGCATAAGGTATGCTAAAATAAATATGCCCTAATCTACCATCATAAGCAGGTAAATAAAAGGGAAGAAAGACGTGGGGTTGGAAGACATGCACACACTCACGCACACTTATTACAAATACGCCCCACACGGAGGGACCAAAAGAATATACAGTCCAAAATAATAACAAATTAATTATTACAGAATTTCTAATTAATTAACGAAATGAATGCAAAAAGAAAGGTGGCCACAGCCTCCGCCTCGGGATGCGCGAATGATGCATGCTTCAGTCCGTCTTGCCCAGAAAACCCGCATCATGCCACTACTGCCTCTGTTAACACTGCCCTACTTCTCCAAAGACTGAAAAAGTCTTGGGATGTCTTCTATGCACGCTGTAGGATACCATCGGCTGAGGGGGATGGCCACCGGCCCTGGTAAACGGCCATCGGCTGCTGTTGAAGTTATCGGCCACACATTAATGGCCGGTCGGCATTGTATGTTGCCGGTCGGCAAAATCTTCCTGCAGAAAATAGTTTTGACAGCAACAGAGGACAGACAGTGCATGGCATGGAATTTCAAGCAAATATAAGCATGGTTATGCTCCCTATCATGTATTGGACTCAAGGAGGCATAGCCCTCGACCCCCGGGCCATCAATTGTGCATTTCAATGCATGATGGCCTAAGAGGCCAAGTTTGCAATTCAATGTCAAATGAAATGCACACAAAACATACAAGGGACCCAACCTCAATCATGGTTGATCAAGAGGTGAGGCAATGCACAACAATGCACATGCAACCTAAGCATGCAAGCTAACATGCAAACATGCAATGCAATTACATGGCATACACAATGCTAACAACATAACATGCACAACGCATTGAAACATGGCATACACAATGCAAGATGGGCTTACACCAATATGAGTGGACCTCAGCCACACTCACATAGGAGGCCATAATGATGAAAATGAGACAACTCGGGATACGTGCACACGTGCACGCAAACCGAGGACCGACCTTAAGACTCAGACGTCACCGATTGAGCGCTTGGTGATGTTGCATATTGTGCTCGTTCTGAGGTTGCGGAGTCCCGGCTGCGAGCCTTGCCTCCGGACTTCCGGACTCTTTTGTGCTTTGCCTCGGTTTGCGAACCAGGCCTTATTTTCTCTGTTTTCTCTTCCCAAAGGGAGGGAGCGGTCTCGTAGATCATCTCTCAGTGGCCGTAGGCTACGTTTCGTGGTCGTAGGCCATTTTTCCCGTTTGGAGCCTGGTTTCTGGTTTTTCGGAGCCGACAGCCGTGTGCCTCGGTTCGAGACCGCTTAACCACCTCCGTTTGCTCCAGTTTTTGGCACACACCTTATTTCCTCCCTTTTGAGGGACACTGTGGTCCGAGAGACCAACTTCGTGGTTGAGCACCACTCCTGGTGCCTAACAGCCCACTTTCGGGGCCCCGAACTGCGTGTTTTGGCTCCCGAACCTTCATCTTACATTTTTGGGCTCCGACCCGAACTTGAGATAGTTATATTTTGAACTTCTTTTCATGTTTGATTAAGGACCTCTTGATGTTTGACATCTCCATCTATCACTTGCTTCTTTACCCCTCCATTTTCCCCTTTTCTTGCACGATAGTTTAGGCCTACTTGTATTTATTTTCGTGGCTTGATGTAAACTAGAAAGTGTCTTATTTTGAGCCCCTCTTCAACTTTGTTGAAGGGCTCTCGGCCATTTGGGACCCGCAGCTATCACTTGCCCCTTTAGCTCACCTTTTGGCCATTTTGGGAGGAATTTTGAATCCGAATTTCCCTCCCTTTTTTCCCCCTCTTTTCCATCCCTTTTTGTCTATAAAACCAGAGCTCCAGCTGCATTTTTCTGGGGGAGAAGACTTTGGTTTGAGTCTCATATATACAATCTCTCTCTCTCTATATTTCAAGCACCAAAACCCTAAAAGTCCTACACTATTTCTTCACCATTTCTTCACCACCACCTAGCACCACCACCACCACTCCATTCCAGCGGCTTGGAGGACCTTCTCAGAGGCTAGAAGTGCTGTATTTTGGACCAAGAGGCTGCTAAAGTTTGGTTCTTCAAGGGTGAGTCTCGTTTTTCCCTTTTTTGCTCTTTTCTTGGTCTATATCTTAGCCCTTCTTTCTTATACATTTGAGCTCCGACCAAAATGGAAAGTAGCATTTTTTTTAGCTCTATTTCATCTTTCATTAAGGGTCTCTCACTGTTTGAGACCCCCTTTTGGTACTTGCCTCTTTAGCCCTCTTTGTGCCATATTTTTGCATGATATTTTTAGCCTATGTGTAGTCTGTTTTGAGCTCTGATGTAAACTGTGAATAGGCTTATTTTGATTCCTTCTTCAACATTGAAGAAGGGCTCATTCTTGTTTGGGACCTCCATGTCTCACTTGCCATTGAACCCCTCTTTGGTCCCCATTTTTGCATGATTTATTAGCCTATTGTGTCTCTGTTTTTCAACCCTGAGAAGAACTGAAAAGGGTCTTATTTTGACCCCCTCTCCATGTCTCATTGAGGGTCTTTGACTGTTTGATGCATATTTTGTATACTTCATGTTATAGCCCTCTTGGTGGCCTCATTTTGCATGAGATCTTTAGCATACCTGTATCTGTTTTTGGGGCTTGATATAAACTGAAAACAGTCATGTTTTTGGTCCCTCTTCAATGTTGTAGAAGGCCCCTTTCCTGTTTGGGGTCAGCATTTGTGACTTGCTTCATTACCTCCCTTGCGGAGCCATTTTTGCATGCTAATTTAGTCCCACTTGTGCTCACTGTTTGGCCATGATTTAAACTGTAAACATGCTTTTTTTGGGGCTGCCTTGCTTCTGTCTTTACACTTCATGTTCAAATTATGCTTGCTTTGTATAGCTACAAGTCATTTCATGTGCTTAATCTTGCATTTCGGGATTGATTTCATGCATCGGGTGCATTTTTGCCATGCTTCGGGATTGTTTCGCATCTCATTTTGCTACTGAAATTTACATGTTTGCATATCATATCCCATGTCTTGCCATGTCTCGTTAGAGTGGCATTTTCGTGCCTTAGGATCGGTCCTCGGTTTGTGTGCACGTGTGCACGTATCCCGAGTTGTCTCATTTTCATCATTATGGCCTCCTATGTGAGTGTGGCTGAGGTCCACTCATATTGGTGTAAGCCCATCTTACATTGTGTATGCCATGTTTCAATGCGTTGTGCATGTTATGTTGTTAGCATTGTGTATGTCATGTAGTTGCATTGCATGTTTGCATGTTAGCTTGCATGCTTAGGTTGCATGTGCATTGTTGTGCATTGCCTCACCTCTTGATCAACCATGATTGAGGTTGGGTCCCTTGTATGTTTTGTGTGCATTTCATTTGACATTGAATTGCAAACTTGGCCTCTTAGGCCATCATGCATCGAAATGCACAATTGATGGCCTGGGGGTCGAGGGCTATGCCTCCTTGAGCCAATACATGATAGGGAGCATAGCCATGCTTATATTTGCTTGAAATTCCATGCCATGCACTGTCTGTCCTCTGTTGCTGTCAAAATTATTTTCTGCAGGAAGATTTTGCCGACCGGCAACATACAATGCCGACCGGCCATTAGTGTGTGGCCGATAACTTCAACAGCAGCCGATGGCCGTTTACCAGGGCCGGTGGCCATCCCCCTCAGCCGATGGTATCCTACAGCGTGCATAGAAGACATCCCAAGACTTTTTCAGTCTTTGGAGAAGTAGGGTAGTGTTAACAGAGGCAGTAGTGGCATGGTGCGGGTTTTCCGGGCAAGACGGACTGAAGCATGCATCATTCGCGCATCCCGAGGCGAAGGCTGTGGCCACCTTTCTTTTTGCATTCATTTCGTTAATTAATTAGAAATTCTGTAATAATTAATTTGTTATTATTTTGGACTGTATATTCTTTTGGTCCCTCCGTGTGGGGGCGTATTTGTAATAAGTGTGCGTGAGTGTGTGCATGTCTTCCAACCCCACGTCTTTCTTCCCTTTTATTTACCTGCTTATGATGGTAGATTAGGGCATATTTATTTTAGCATACCTTATGCTATGCATGCGTGCATCCAGGCATTCGTTTACATGCACCAGGGCTCGGTACATCACGCTAACTACATTGTACTTCAATTCCAAATTGAATACGTGTTATTTGTAGCATTCCATATGCCATGTTTAGGATAGCCGAGCCTGTATAGATTACATCTTTGCTTGTGTTGCATTAGCCACTTGACATGAACTAGGAACATGCATGATTACTAACTAGTTTCTGTTTTGGCTTGGAGTACTAGGTGAGTTTTTGTGCTTTAGCATATCGCATGCGTGTGAATGTTAATATGACAGTATGCTTACCATGTGGCTAAGTGCTTATATGATATAACTGCTTGAATGCCTGTGGGTGGAGGTTGGATTGTTTGAGTTGGAAAAACTCGTTGAAATCCGTGTTTTAGCCTACTTGCGAGTAGCAAATTCCAAAGCGTTTTTTCAAATAAACGGATATGCAATGCTTGTTTCCAAATTAGGCGATCTAGTCTATACTTGTTTACTGTGCGCATAACATAGTAATTCTAGGCTAATAATCGGAATAAGAACGCACAATGTTTTCAAAAACAGATATCATGGTTAGTAGAGGCCGGTCTTTGACCGGGCGAGCGAGGGTGCTCACGAAGTGACCTTCCCCAATCGTACCCAAGTTCTCGAGCCGAGGCAACTTTGGTGATGACGGACACGTGGCCTTTGGCACCGAGTCAGGGTTTCCTAAATTTCCCAAAAATAAAATATTTAGGTGGCGACTCTGTATCTAGCAAAGCAGTCCATGTTTGGCACTTCTTTTCTAAAAATCTGTTTTCTCAAAACGATTTGCCGGATTTGGACTCTTTGGTTCAGATTAAGAACCGTGACAATTTGAGTCCGAACTGTAGTGAACCCCAAAATGAACAGAACGGGACTTAACCCTCCCGGGGTGTTTGGGGACGTCTACAGTTTCTGGCGACTCTGCTGGGGATTTAGAGAACTTGACTCGAACTCATGATATCTGGTTTTGACTACACTTGTATGTTTCTTTGCATTGCATTTGCATTGGTGCGCCTAGGACACCGTGTTTGCCATATGCCATTCCCGAACGATTTGCCGGAGGCTTGTCTTGTCAAGGCATGACCATAAGGCTGATCGGCTATGGGCTCTGACAGCATGGGAACACAAACCCCGGTTTTACCGGGGCACCCTTTTTGACCATTCGACCTAGTGCATATTCGGATCCATAGTGACCATTCCAAACTAGGACAGGTTGCTTACCCGTTTATAGGTTGTTTGAAACCGCTGTGTGCGTAGTGAAACCCTAGCTCCTGACAAAATAGGACAGGGAAACCCTACCCCAACATAGGGGTGTTTTGGCTCTCACTTATCTGCTATGTGCTTTTGGAGTGCGTCTCTACAGGAATGCATGTATCAGTTTACAAGTTTGGGCACCAGGCCTGCGGGCACCAGTTCAGTATTTTGGGTATCAAGCCTGAGGGCATTAGTATTTGGGGAATCAGTTTTACCCGAGGGTATCAGATTTGAGGCAGAATTCTGGGCAGAATTCAGTAGAGAGCACACTCATTCAGCTTTGTTCGTATCTGTTCAGGTGAAATCGAGCTGAGGTGCTGTCTGTTTTCTCTTTTATTAGGTAGTCTTGGAACCATAGCTTCAGAAGGCTCCGATATCCCCCGAGGTTCATCGAACTTGTGCTAATAGACTTTGTCAGGTCAGAGGTTCAGTTCAAGGGCAATCAGTGGCAGGGTAAAAGGGCCAGTCAGGCACAAATCACCAGTTCAGCAGTTACCAGATCAGGGGCCCTTATCCACCCCACCAGTGAACAGTCAAACTGAGGTCTCAGTTTCTACTGCAGGGATAGATACCAGTCAGTTAGATGGATCAACAGAATACGTCAGGGGTGGAGGCAATGATGCGTCAGATACAGGAAACTATGAAACTCATGTAGCAAGACGCTGTCCGTCAAGCGGAATTCTCCAAGCAGCAGGCTGCAATCATGGCTCAGCAGGCCGAGCTCATCACCAGGCTGCAACAGCAAAGCGGCGCGTCCGCTTCACAACAAGTTCCTTCCCCAGCAGGAGCTCCAGCACCTGGGGAGACGCCAAATGTCCAGGAAGGTACGGACATTCCGGTAGGGCCGGCTCCGCCCCCAATTTTACCCCAACTATCCAAAACACCTACCAATCTACCGGACTCTCCCTTCGAGTTCGAGGTCGACCCCACAGCGTTAAAGTTGAGCAAGCTTGAAAAGTTGTTCAACAAATCCCAGGGGGTAAAGTCCATCCCGGACATTGAGGACGGGTACACCGACGCAGCTGTGACACTGCTGGACAGGTTCAAGATGCCTCACATCGACCGTTTTGACGGGTCAGGAGATCCCATGGTCCACCTGAGTTTGTTTTCAGATGTTCTGCGCCCGATGGGCTTGACAAGATTACAGAAGCTTTCCCTTTTTGGCAGGACCCTGTCGGGTATTGCGGCCATATGGTACGCCAAATTGGAGGATTCAGTGAAACGAAGCTGGGAGGAGATGGCCGAGGCCTTCGTCGCACAATATTCATACAATACCCAAATCGAGATTACGACCCGTGATCTTGAGACGACGAGGCAGGAGCCTAAGGAGAGCTTCTCAGAATTCGTGGCCCGCTGGAGGGCCAAAGCCTCAATGATGACCATTAGGCCAACGGATAAGGACCAAATACGGATGGTTGTGCGCAACCTCCAACCCAAACTAATGCAGAAAATGATCGTGCTCCCCTTCCCTACCTTTTCAGATTTGCATGAAATGGGAGTACAGATCGAGGATGCTATGAAGCAGGGCCTCATTGACCAGGAGAAGGAGCAGCCCAGGAGGGCGTTTACCGCAGTTCGAATGCGACCACCAGCGGTGACGCAGCTGCAAGATCTTCCGAAGTGGGCATGGTCGCCACCACCACACCAAGAGCAGCCACCCCCTTTGTGGTGCATCCACTTCAAACCCCCGAACTTCAGACTATCTACCCCGAGACAAGAGGGTTTTCACCCCACTCTATATGTCTTTGTCTAAAGCCCTGGGGGTCCTACTTAGGAAAGGACATCTGAAACCGTTAGAGCAACGGCCTCTACCCGATCCTCTCCCGCCAAAGCATGACCCGACTAAGTACTGTGCTTTCCATCAACAAACCGGTTATGACACCGACAGTTGCGTCCGTCTCCGCCACGAGATACAAAATTTGATTGACAACGGGATCATCCCCGCACCAGGTCCTGCAAAGTCTATCGGCACTTGATCAGTGAACTTGTGGGAGATAATGTGATGTGATCGAGGAATGAACCACCTGCGGGCGACGTTCAGTTTATTTCAGATATGGTGGATGGCATGCACTATTTTGAGCATTTACGAATGCT
The DNA here is from genome assembly GCA_030407325.1 of Camellia japonica. Lineage (NCBI taxonomy): Eukaryota > Viridiplantae > Streptophyta > Magnoliopsida > Ericales > Theaceae > Camellia > Camellia japonica. The sequence goes on from JAPPVO010000059.1 coordinate 96,930,040, forward strand.
AGCTTTTGTGCTTTCTGACTTGGGTATTGGGTCAGTCTTGTTGTTTTTGAGTCTGCCCTTTTGTTTTGAGTCAGTCTCTTTTGTTTTGGGTCTGTCTTGTTGTATTGAGTCAGTCCTATTGTATAGGAGTCGGGTGATTCCGGGGGGGGGGTGTTACCTCGGGCATCACCATTTTGTTTTGTGTTTGTCTTTTCGTTTTGTTTTGAGTCTGTTTCTGCCTTGGAGCCAGTAACGCCAACAGATTTGAATGAACAACAGTGTTTTTTTTTCATACTTTTGTGTTTGCTTCTACCGTGTGCCAGTTGTACTAGAAATTCCAAATGAGATGACAGTATTTGACTAGAAGCTGTGTCTTTTCTGTGCCTTGAATTCATTGCATCGACCTAAGTTTTCCAAAAGCTTTTTGAACACTACGGTGAAAAACAGAGGAAGGAATTCCTCAGGTTTGCAAAATTTTGATCAATTGAGAGAAAGAGAGGCGTGCTAAGCCCTTAATGAATGAAATCATGCTTGTTAGTGTGAGTACGGGAAGGATCCTGGCTTGATCCAGATTGGTTCTACACTGTCTTCAGCACGAGCGATTTGTCGCTTTCTTAAAAACTTTCAAAAAATGTTTTGCGCAGTCCTGCGAAGACCTGTGTAAAATCGCTCTTGAGATTTTACAGCTTAGGATCGCTCTCAGCCTCGAGACTTGACCCCTTACTTTCAAACCTTGAACTGGGATTCAGAATGTTCAACGGTCAACTACAATGTGAGGCCTGTGTGGCCAGATTTGAAGCAGCCCTCGAACAAGAGGCACCAAAGTCAGATCAAGGAGATCAGACCTCATCAGAAGAAGGTTGCGAAGCCAAATCAGAAGCACCCCTCGAACTAGGGGCAAAAATATCCGATGTGCTCGAAGAGCCGAAGATGGATCCTTCTGCGAATCAATACAGCAGTCATTTTCCTGGATTCAGATGACTTCAGGATCTCAAAACCATTTGGCATGGACCTGTTACACTTTTACCCTTTGAGAGGCTCGATGGGCCGAAAACCCGGAAGGGCGACCTAGGCAAAAGTTAGAGCAAGAAAAAATATATACGAAAAGCTAAAAAAAAGAAAAAGAAGAAAAGAGAAAAAAGAAGAAAAGCAAAAAAGAAAAAAAAGAAAAAAAAAAGAAAAAGAAATAAGAAAAGAATTGAAAAGAAAAGAAAAACAGAAGCTCGCAAGGTCGAAAACCCGCAACGGGCGCCTTGGCAAAAGTTAGAGCCTAAAAGGGAGAGGTTAATACCCGAGTGTACCTTACCCCCGAACTACGTAAGGCTTGATTCCCATCTTTGGGATACGTAGGCAACTTCATTCTGAAGTCCAGCTGTAAAACACTCCAAATTGATTGTGTCCATGTAATGGTTTTGATCATCTTTGCCTTCTCTGTATCCGAGAGTCTGGTTGTGTTCGTCGCTCTGAGGACTGACTACAATGCGCTGCGGTGCCATTCAAACAAGGGGCAACTTTCCGTTGCCATGCAGCTCTCTTCAAACACGGGGCAGTTTTCCTTTGGATCTAAGGTTGTGCATCTCAAGAGTAGGTTCCCTGCTCGCTGAGCAGTGGCCGTTTGCAAAAACAGTTTTTTTGAGAATTTTTACTGAGGTTGACTAATTCTCTCGAAAATCATTCCATTTTTCCAAATCTGGACCATTTTCTTGGACCCAAAGAAAGGAAAATTTTCAGTGCTCATAGCCTGACTTGCATGATTTTGAATCAGAAAATCGAACAAGCGCGTTAATCTAACTCTCATTTTGGTTAAAATTGTTTTAGTAGAAAAATAAAAAAAAATGGTCAAAATAATGAACTAGGGGCACAGTTGAGTCAGGTGTTCTGTCTTTTCCCCATTGTCAAAATACTTGCCAGAAAGGGCACCATACTAGCCAAGAAGGGCACTCTACCTGTCAGGGAGGGCACAACTGAAGTCAACAACAAAGGGCTGAAAGCTCTCTCACCCTCCAAGCAACGAGGTATCAAGCCACGTGCGAAGCACGAACTGGAATGGGGCAAGATATTCCACTTCCTCATCTGGACATATCTGATCACGTCCAAACTCCCCAGCAGAGCATCGTCAACCGAGGTCAGCTGCAGATTTGCTACACACCCAATTGTAGCACAGCCCCTCTGTGGGAGAAACTCACTAGCTGCGCGCAGAAGAAGAAGAATCTAGCAGAATACTAGGGGCACGAGCCCACAACTTGCTGTTTATCCATCAACCACCCAGGGAAGGGATTTAAAATGAGAGATTGAAGAATATAGAGATGTGCGCTGAGAGAAAAAGTGAGGAAAAGGGCTTTTTTTTTTAGAAAAACAGAGCTTGAGGGCCGAGTGATGTGAAAATCACAAATGAGAAAGGGTGGGAAATAATACCCAGAGAAACTGGCTCCTCGTGCACTGAGAGGTCTCTCGTCTTTGTAAAACGTCTGTGTGTCGTGTCTTTTGTTTTGTTTTTCTCGATTCTTGCTTTGAGTCGTTCCGAGCGTGTCTCGATGTGTTTAGGTTGTTTACCTTTGTTTTTCGTTGTTGGGTCGTCTTTGCTGTGTTCAGTTGTAGGCTCAATACCCAGTCGAGAACTCATTTTCTCAATTTCAAAAATGATTTGTTGTATGCTCAGAGTGCTGTGCCATTCTCCACATTTGTGCAAAAAAGGAATTTGTTCTTTCGAAAACTGCAGGGTTCAACCCAGGTCATGTGAGAACAGTAAAATCAGGATCTATCTGAAGCTATGTGGGTTCCAGACTGCAAAGCAAAAGAAAAGAGGAAAAATCGAAGCATCTGAGTGTGTTTCACCTTCAGCGAATCCTGAGATTGTATTCCGGATGTACCTCTTCAGACTTTGTCAGTGTTCCGAAGAATGAGCGCGCCTCTATTCCAAGTGTAAGCCTGCTTCAAGTCAGAATGGCAATTAAAGCAGCAGCAGATGTTATCTCTCTCTAATATGAACAGGGTGTGCCCGTTTTTGAGCTGAGTGTGTTGCAAACCCTCCAAGAGGTAAATCGGAGGTTGCATTTGGAGTTTGGTCTCCTTAAGGCTTGTATTCCCTTATTCGGCATTTTGTTTCAAATATGCATTGTTATGCACATCTATTTAGCATTGTTATGCTCATTCATTGCATTGTTATGCACATCTATCTTGCATTGTTATGCACCTTTTCACTTGCAATTGTCTTTCTTTCTCCTCGCACGTGCGACGGGTCAGACTTCCTCTGGTTTAGAGCATTTGGAATACGTTCCAATGCTTATCCCTTTTCCGAAACACCGGGATACGTCCGTACGTTTCTCTCTTCTTTCTGAAACACCGGGATACGTCCTTAAGTTTCTCTCTCTTTTCGAAACACCGGGATACGTCCCTATGTTTCTCTTGCCTTTCCGAAACACCGGGATACGTTCCTATATTTCTCATTCCTTGCGGAACACCGGGATACGTCCCTATGTTTCACATTCCTTGCAGAACACCAGGATACGTCCCTAAGTTTCTCTCTCTTTTCGAAACACCGGGATACGTCCCTATGTTTCTCTTGCCTTTCCGAAACACCGGGATACGTCCCTATGTTTCACATTCCTTTTCGAAACACCAGGATACGTCCCTATGTTTCTCTTGCCTTTCCGAAACACCGGGATACGTTCCTATGTTTCTCATTCCTTGCGGAACACCGGGATATGTCCTTATGTTTCTCCTTCCTCCTGAAACACCGGGATACGTTCCTATGTTTCTCCTTCTTTTCTAACCACTGGGATACGTCCCTAACCTCTGGGATACGTCCCTAAACCTTGGGATACGTCCCTAATCTTTGGGATACGTCCCTAACCTCTGGGATACGTCCCTAAACCTTGGGATACGTCCCTAATCTTTGGGATACGTCCCTAATCTCTAGGATACGTCCCTAACCTTTGGGATATGTCCTTAATCACCGGGATACGTCCCTAAATCTTGGGATACGTCCCTAAATCTTGGGATACGTCCCTAAACCTTGGGATACGTCCCTAAATCTTGGGATACGTCCCTAAACACCGGGATACGTCCCTAAACCTTGGGATACGTCCCTAAACACCGGGATACGTCCCTATGTTTCTTTGCATGATCATAAGTTATGTTCGGCTTCTTGCATTATTATTTGTATTTTGCCCCTGCCTGCGGGCATACCTGCGGGCACATCTTTGTCTATTTTGTCTGCTTTGTCTAAGTCTTCGGCCTTGTCAAAAATGGGTCGTCTCTGGGCTTTGACATTCACTCCCGTCATTCTTATGACTTTCGAGTTCTGTCAAAGAGGGGCAACACTTTCTAGTTTACATCAAGCCACGAAAATAAATACAAGTAGGCCTAAACTATCGTGCAAGAAAAGGGAAAAATGGAGGGGTAAAGAAGCAAGTGATAGATGGAGATGTCAAACATCAAGAGGTCCTTAATAAAACATGAAAAGGAGTTCAAAATATGACTATCTCAAGTTCGGGTCGGAGCCCAAAAATGTAGGATGAAGGTTCGGGAGCCAAAACACGCAGTTCGGGGCCCTGAAAGTGGGCTGTTAGGCACCGGGAGTGGTGCTCAACCACGAAGTTGGTCTCTCGGACCACAGTGTCCCTCAAAAGGGAGGAAATAAGGTGTGTGCCAAAAACTGGAGCAAACGGAGGTGGTTACGCGGTCTCGAACAGAGGCACACGGCCGTCGGCTCCGAAAAATCGGAAACCGGGCTCCAAACGGGAAAAATGGCCTACGACCACGAAACGTAGCCTACGGCCACTGAGAGATGATCTATGAGACCGCTCCCTCCCTTTGGGAAGAGAAAACAGAGAAAACAGGGCCTGGTTCGCAAACCGAGGCAAAGCACAAAAGAGTCCGGAAGTCCGGAGGCAAGGCTCGCAGCCGGGACTCCGCAACCTCAGAACGAGCACAATATGCAACATCACCAAGCGCTCAATTGGTGACGTCTGAGTCTTAAGGTCGGTCAAAAATGGGGTGTCTACAATGTGTTTTCAAAAACAAGATATCATGCTTAGTATAGGCCGATCTTTGATCGGCCGAGCGGGGGTGCTCATAGATGACCTTCCCTAATCGTACCCAAGTTCCCGAGCCGAGACAACTTTGGTGATGACGGACACGCGGCCTTAGGCACGAGTCAGGGTTTCCTAAATTTTCCAAAAATAAAATCTTTAGGTGGCGACTCTATATCTGGCAAAGCAGTCCATGTTTGGCACTTCTTTATAAAAATCAGTTTTTCAAAACGATTTGTCAGATTTGGACTCTTTGGCGATTTATTGATCTTACATCGCACATTGTAATATTAGATTCAGAACCGTGACATTTGAGTCCGAACTATAGTAGCTCAGAGAACAAAACAAGATTTTCTCGGGAGTTCTCTCCGGGGGCGCGTCTACAGTTACCTTAGTTTGTCCCAAATTTCTTTTGCCGAATCACAACTTGAAATTCTATTATACTCCTTAGAGTCTAATCCACAAACAAGGGTGAGTTTCACTTTAGCATTGGCTTGCAATAATTTATGATCTCTCTCATCACATTCATCTTCAGTTTTAGGTACACTAATATTGTCTATTAATTTGGTAGGAATTTTTGGACCTTTGGTGAGGCATAATCAGTGGCTTGTAGGTATAGGGTCATCTTATCCTTCCAATGACTATAAACAATGGTGGCCTATTTATGGCTTGTCTTCAGCTAAGGTTGCCATGGATCGAAACTCCTAGATGGTTAAATCTAAAACAAGAGTCTAGGCTCTGATACCAATTGTTACCCAAAAGACAACCTAAGAGGGGGGGTGAATTAGATTTTTACAATTAAAAATTAATAATTCCCTAATAAAAATTATGACTAGCACAATAGATAAATATAGTTAATAAAATAAAAATAATTAAAACAATTGTTCTAACAGCTATGTCAGTTAATGATTTTAGCACAGTGAAAATGCGAAATATAGCTAGAGTAATTTAAATAAAATAAAAAGATAAGGGAGAGAGAGGCAAACAAATTTATAGTGGTTCAGTTTCAACTCGACCTACGTCCACTCCTCAAGCTCCACTTGAGATTTTCTACTATGCTCTAACTTCACGGGGGTGCTAGCAACCTCTTTACAAATGGAGCAATCCTCCACGGATTTTACACAGACTTTCTAAGTCAAGAACACTGAGTATACTACACTCTTACAAGGTTGAAAAGAAGGTGTTTTTGCTTTCACAGAAAGCTACAAGAATTATCTCTCAAAGATAGATATAAAAAATGAAATTTTAATTTTTCTATAAATCTCACACAGGAAAGATGGGCTTAAAGCTATACATCTCAGTGTATAATTTCTGAAAGATGTTGTAAACAAAAATTGAAGAACACTTTTCAGAAAATTTTTCAGAGAATAGATGTGAGTGATTATAGATCAAAGAATATTTTCTGATTTTTGTAAGTTGTTTACATTAGAGGCTTTGGTATATATAATGAAACTTATAGCCGTTTATAGCTGTTGTATTCATTTGAATTTATAGCATTTGTACTCCATCATTACTAATTTGAATATCTTCCACTCCATCATTACAAATTTGAATATCTTCCACTTGAACCTTTTGAACCTTTTGGCCTGCTGCTGTGCTGGGCTGTTTGAACCTTTGTTTTGGGCTGTTTGAACTCCTGATTTAATCAAATATTAAATACATTCTAACAACATTTAGGATAAAGGTTTAGGTGAGAAATAATGGGACAAAATAAATTTTGATTCTATTAAAACATAAAATCATCAAAATAAATGTTGATTCTATTTTTCTCTTTTAAATAAATCATCAAAATAAATTTTGATTCTATTTTTTTCTTCCAAATAAAATAAAAACATAATTAAATAAATCATCAAAATAAATAAGTCTAACACAGAGTTCTGGTAGTTCTAACACCCGGGAAAGAAGTGTTTCACCCCATCGTCTCAGAATGGTGGAACGAAGAAATCAAAGTAAGGATACAACCATGGAGACAAGTGGAAGTGGGCCAAGGTCGGCACTACATTTCAATAACTCCCTTGAAATCAATGGAAGCCAACCACAAGGCTACAAAGGGATATCTGGCTCTTAATGACCAAGATCCACTACCCAACCTTTTTATTCCTTCCATGGATATGTTAATCTGGAATTGCAAGGGAGCCGGCAACCAGAGGTTCAAAAGGACAATGAGAGAACTAGTTCAAATTCACAAACCAGATATACTCATTCTTATGGAGACTAAAGTAGAGTTTAAGTCTATGGGGATGTTTTTTAACTGCATGGGCTTCACGGCATCTGCCCATGTGGATCCAACTGGGCGAAGTGGAGGCATTTGGATGCTTTGGAATCCAAATGTGGTCAATGTTCGGGTTGTGGATGCCAGCTCCCAGTTGATTACAGCTACAATTTCTAGGCAAGACTTCCCAGACTGACTACTTTCAACAGTGTATGCGAGCCCAAACCACTGTAAGTGGGATGAACTTTGGGAGCACCTAGAAGTTCTTTCGCATAACATGACAGAGTCGTGGCTTGTTGCTGGAGATTTTAATGATTTCTTAACCACTCAAGAAAAAAGAAGCTTCAACGGAAACCACCATCTCAGTCAGAGCCAAGAGAAAAGAAGGAGTAAGAAGTTTAATGACAAAATACACCACTGCAATCTTATGGACTTGGGATGCTCAGGGCCTAGATTGACTTGGTCTAACAACCGAAAAGGTTGGGCTAACACCATGGTCAGACTAGACAGAGCCATGTGCAATACGGAGTGGCGAACTAGTTTCCCTGAAGGTTCTGTTCGTAATCTGCCTCGTACCTATTCAGACCATTCTTCAATGATGGTTTTCACTCAAGGTATGTCCCCCTTTAACCCCATTTGTAAACCTTTTAAATTTCTTGCTGCTTGGATTTCCCATAATGACTTTAAATCTGTGGTTGAAAATAGTTGGTCCAAACCTAATCCTTCTCTGCCTAGTAGACTTGATGCTCTTGCCAAAGAGGCCAGTGTTTGGAATAAAGAAGTTTTTGAAAATATTTTCCGAAAAAAAAAGTGGCTTCTTGGGAGAATTGAAGGCATACAAAAATCTCAAGCCAATGTTTATTCACACAATCTGCACACCCTTGAATTGGAGCTTGTTGAACAATATAATAAAATCCTTTACTAGGAAGAGTTATTGCGGTTCCAGAAATCTCGTGCTAACTGGATCATCCAGGGTGAGAGAAACACCAAATTTCTCCATCTTTCTACCCTGGCTAAGAGAAGGAAAAAGAGAATTAAGGTTCTGAAAAATGATAATGGTGAATGGATTGACCAACCTTGCCTACTCAAAACCATGATTACTAACTTCTTCATTAACCTCTTTAGTCATCATTCTACCGACTCTCTTGACCATTGGAACAATCTGACTTTATGTAAACTTAATGAGGAGGACAATGCTCAACTTTCTTATCCTGTTACTAAGGAGGATATTTGGAAGGCTGTGAAGAACATTAGTGCCTTTAAAGCTCCAGGTAGAGATGGGTTCAAAGCCATCTTCTATCATACCTACTGGCCCATTATTGGCTCTGTTGTGTGTGAAGTTGTTAAAAATTGTTTTTTCAAAAATTATATACCTCCTGAGATCAATAGAACTCTTGTTGCTTTAATTCCTAAAGTTGAAAATCATGAGAACATCAAACGGTTTAGACCTATTAGCCTGTGTAATGTTACTTACAAAATCATTTCTAAAATCCTTGTTAATAGATTACGCTCTTTTTAAGTAAGATTGTTCGACCAAATCAATGCAGTTTCATACCTGGGAGGAGTACTAATGATAATATTATTATTTCTCAAGAAGTTTTACATTCTTTAAACATCAAAAAAGGGAAGAAAGGGGGCATGATTTTAAAAATTGATTTAGAAAAAGCCTATGACAAAATTTCTTGGGATTTTTTGCAACAAACCCTTGAAGAGTTTAACTTTGACAAAACTTATATTGATCTTGTTATGAGTTATGTTACCACTGTGAGCACTGCTATCATTTGGAATGGTGAACCTCTTGAGGAATTTCAACCTAAGAGAGGATTACGCCAAGGTGACCCTCTATCCCTTTACCTCTTTGTCTTATGCATGGAGAGATTGTCAAATATGATAAGCTCCAAAGCTGAGAGTAAAAGTTGGAAAGGGATTGAGATTACTAGAGGTGGGCCAAGCCTAACTCACTTGTTTTTCGCTTATGATCTCATACTGTTTGGCCAAGCTACCATTAATAACTGCAAACCATTATGAAGGTCATGCATGAATTCTGTGACATCTCTGGATTAAGAGTTAACTCCCATAAATCCAAATTGTTTGTTTCCCCTAATGTTGAGAGGAGGTATGCTAAAGAGTTAAGCACCATATGTGGTATTCCCCTAACCTCTGAGTTAGGGACATATCTGGGAGTTCCACTCATTAATGGCAGAGTTAGCAGAAGTTATTTTAATGAGGTTTTAGTGAAAATGCAAAACAGATTGGTTGGTTGGAAGGTTAATACCTTATCCATGGCTGGTAGAACAACTCTTATTAAATCTGTGAGCTCTACAATCCCTTCATATACTATGCAGGCTATGCTTCTCCCTAAAAGAGTGAGTAATGATATTGACAAGTTGAATCGAAATTTCCTATGGGGTGACACCATGGAAAAGAAAAAAAATTCACCTGATCCAGTAGGATGTGGTTTGCCACATGGCCTTGGTATTAAAAAGGCCAAAGACCGGAATTTGGCTTTGTTAACTAAGCTAGGCTGGCATCTGCTTAGTAACAAAGCAGGTATGTGGTGTGAAATGCTTAAAGCTAAATATTTGAAAAACACATCTCTTTATGATTGGCCTAAGAGCAAAAGAGCCTCCCATTTATGGAGGGGCATTATGCAAACTAGACACATTCTGAGAAAGGATGTGAAATGGAAAATTGGCAATGGGTTACATGTGAATGTGTGGAAAGATTGGTGGTGTGGAACTAAGGCCTTTGCAGACCTTGAAACCCACACTAACCAAAACAACCACAGTGCACTTACTCTCCCTGCTACTGCTAATGAACTGTCTAATTCTGATGGCACCTGGAATGAGAATCAGATTAACAGTCTTTTCTCTCCTACTATTGCCTCTTTGATACTGGAAAATCCTCAACCATCTTCTTTGGAGATAGACAACCCCTTGTGGAAGGGTACAACTAATGGCTCCTTCACTGTTGCATCTGTGTATAATCTCATTCTTGTCAGCCATGAGAATGGGGAAGATTGGGGCTGGATATGGAAAATGAGATTGCCTCAAAAATCGAAAGGTTTTCTTTGGACTGTGCTCCATAGAAAACTGCTTACAAACCAAATGAGGCTCAAAAGGGGTTTGACAGCTGATCCTACATGCCCTCACTGTTGTGGGGTGGAGGATATGTCTCACCTCTTTAGAGACTGTTTCAAAGCTAAGGAAGTGTGGTTAGCTATTTTTAACAAATAGTGGTATTTGGATATGATGAGGAAAAATTGGATGGAGAGTAATGCAAAAAACAAACTTATGTTCAATGATAACACTTCTTGGCAATATATCTTTACTGTTGCCTTATGGAAAATCTGGAAGAGCAGGAACTCTATGGTGTTTGAGAAAAAAAATTTTCCAACCCAAGAAAGTGTTAAATTTATTATGAATTACTCTAGAGAAATACACCAAGCTTTTCTTCATTCCATATCCAATCCTAGACCTGCCTTTAGACTAATCCATTGGTCCTTGCCTCCTGCAGGTAGACTCAAAATGAACATTGATGGCAACAGAAGCATTGGAGGTGATAGAGGCTTTGGAGGGCTGATTAGAGATGAAAGAGGAGCTTGGGTGTGTGGATTCTACGGAAAGTTGCAAAGTGGCACCAGTGTTGAAGCTGAGCTGTGGGCTCTTTACAAAGGATTGACTGTAATATTGCAAAAAGGAATGAACCAAGTAATCATCGAAATCGACGTAGACCAAATAGTGAAGTTGATGCATGAGAACCCAGGTGACAAAACACTCTTTAAGGACCTGGTACACGAAGCTCAAATTCTCCTAAAAGGCTGTGAGTGCTCTGTGCAACACGTTTGGAAAGAAGGGAATTTATGTGCCGATGCCTTGGCAAAAATGGGAGCCAACCAACCAGAAGATATGCTCGTGTTCAATGATCCACCAGCTAAACTAAGATGTCTGCTAGTCTCAGACATGATCGATTTGTCTAGGGAGAGGACTTAGTTCCTCTTGTTTTGTTTTAGTTTCCGTTGTACCCAAAAAAAAGAAAGTATTAAGAGCATTGGAATGGTTTAGTGTTGATTTGGGAAGTTAGTTAAAAGTTGATTTTTTTTTTTTTTTTATGTGAGGGGTGACATAATTTAAAATGAGTTAAAAGTTAATTTTTAACTTTTTTTAGCTTGTTCTCAAATGCTCCTTTGAGCATCCACACCAAACTCTTTAATTTTTTAGTTAAATTAAAGCTATTTCATTATTTTAGCTACTCACCTTTTAGCACTTACTATATCAAATTCTTTATTCTAACTTATTCTTATTAAATATTATTTTCTTATTATGTTTGTTAATCTTTCTTTTTTTATTAAATTGATAAGTTACCAGTCAAACAATTCTTTAAAAAAAAAAAATTGTCATTGACCCGTTGACTGGCCGGACGTCCGGACGGACATCCAGTAACACACAAATAGCGATGAACGATGCCTCACTTGTTATAATGAGTTATTGTACCAACCATAAATTTTGACGAGCTGCACGCGAGTTTGATGCAGATGATTTTTTGAAGTTTTTAGCTAAAAAATAAAGTTTGAAGAGCTTGATGAAGATGCTCTTAGACACCCCTATCAGTGTACTACTGACCATAGCTATTGCAAATGTGAGCAGTTTTTGCACATTTTCATCAAATTTGGCCTTGGTTCTTTTAATTCTCCATATATTGTTTAAAATTTGAGTAAAAGGTGAATCACAAGGAAATCAATCTTAGGTGACCAGACTATTCCAAGAGCCCTTGAGCCAACCTTGAAGTCAGTTGAGTAGAAAGTACAAACAATGTTTAGTTGAGCTTTGGCGATAGATGAGTTTGTGTGGTGTGGACCTCATGTCCGTAAACTGTTCATGCTGATCTATTCAAACCAAGTTGAGTTGGGCCAATAAGTCAGTTCCAAAAGCCATGTCCATAGGCCAGGCTCATTTTGGGCTGTGTATACATTACTAGTCTTCCATTCACAAGCGATGCTTTAGATGAAAGAATATCTAGACTTCGTTTTTACTCACGATCTGTGTTCAATCTTAAAGTCCAGCCCAGCCTGATTTGATCCCTGAAGTTGGCTTGGGTTGGCATTTTGATTTAACCACACGGTTTCATTGGATTGTAGATTGCTTGGGCCATCCTATTCAAGCTAGGTAGGAATGTAAAAATGGCCTGCGGTTCGTGGACAGTCCGAAGCCCGCACGTGGCCCGGGGTGGCTCAGCCCGTTTAGGCCCAAACCTGAGCCCAGATCGAGACCCTGGGCCTAGGCTTGGGCCATCATTTTGAAGCTTGACTCATTGGCCTGCTTAAGGCCCGCTTAAGGCCCACTCAAGACCCGAGGCTCGGCCCGCCCAAGACCCAGTGTCTTTTTTAGTGAAAAATAATAAAATTTTGGTTAAAAAAATTAAAAAAAACAAAAAAAATTGTTCAAGCCCGAGCCCGGGTCCAAGCCGACCGACCCACTCAAGGCTTGAATACCCCTAAGCTTGAGCCTAATTTTCTAACCCGTGCTCCGGCCCGAATTTTGGCGGGAGCCCGCGAGGCCCGACATGGGCCAAGTCAGGCCAAATTTACACCCTAAAGCTAGGCTTCACCAAGCATATCGCTCAGGCCCATTTCGGGTATGAATGCATCACTTTCTCTACCTATCCATTCACTCAGAAAATCACACCTAGGAGAATGATGCAAAAGGCCAAACCAAGTCGAAATTTTGCAAGGTACAACTCTGCTAATTTTTCATCATACAACACATAAGAAAACTCTTGAAAGTGGATTTGGAATTTGCTTATGGTGAAGTTTCATCAAATTGTTGTCTAGCTAGGCAACCTTTTACAATACGCAACACAATCGCTCTCTAGTGCACACAAATGAAATCTCAAATTTGGAGTCACAAAGAAGCAATTCGCTTAAACTTGCTCAGCAATCTAAAAGTTTGATTATAACATGGGACTTATTACTATTTCTCTGAATATTTGTGCATAATTAGGAAATTAGTGGACCATGTAAGATGTGCAAGGTAAAAAAAAATTCATATTCACTCTTCGGTGTCTTTTTTTTTTTAATTATTTATTTATGTTTCAATGCACTATCGCTTTTACTTTGCCACTACATTTCCATAGAAAATGAAACACCCCCACCTCATAATACAGTAAGACATCATTAGCAATGACAAGATTTGCATGTTTTTTGTAATTAAATTAAATCAACTAGGAATGAAAGTGAAAATACTGTAGGTCATTTGAATAGAGGAGATATAACAACCGAGCATCACAACAAATGAAAGTGAATACTGATGATATCAGTAAGTAGATGACTTATGGTCTAGATTAAATGATGATGGATTGGGCTAAATGGTGAAGGATTGGATCTCTTCCTTCGTCGTCTCATTGCAAAATGCCCTTTTGACACTCATGAGTGCCCTTACCAAATGCCGTCCAACATTCAATTCAATAAAAACTTGAGAGAGAAAACAATGGATATTAGGAGATTAGCATCAACTCTGTTTGTGTAAAAGAAAACAAAAAAATCCAATTTCTCTGTAGATGAGTAATCCAACTTGGGCCATGAAGTGAAGTTTAATGGATTCTTGGAAGTTTCCATTGATGTCATCTAGTGAGGAAGCTTCTTCCCCTTTGGTTTTTACTCTTTCATTTCCAATACATAAATTTTCTTGCCAGCCAAACAAAGAAACATAAAGAGTAAAAATTTTGAACTTCCATTTAAGTTTGAAATAGAATGAGCAAGAGTCCAGGTATCTATCATGACATCGGCAAAAAAGCTAGAGGTAATATCATCTTTTGTTCTTCCCTTTGTTTTTTAGCACGGACCGGTTTGGTTGATGAGAAAATAGAGGGGAACGAAAGGGAACAAAACATTCGATTTTGTTTTCAGTCTAATGACTTTCTTAGCAATCAGATGGAATTGTTTTCTACTATGAACTTCTTAGCAACCTAATGGAAGTAGAGGATGAAAACTTCACCGGGCTTTTGTTTTCTTCATTTTTGTTTTCGTGTTTTCGAAAACACGCATCATTTTCATATATTTTTTTTTTTATTATTGTGTGATAACAGTTTTCAAAAATTCAAAAACAATGAGATGTTTTTAGAAAATTTTCAAAACCTTAAAAGTGGGCTGCTTTTAGAAAATTTTCAAAACCTTAAAAGTGGGATGTTTTTAGAAAATTTTCTTGAAAACTCCAAACAAATTCCCTCCTCTCTCTCTCTCTCTCATTGTTTTTTTTTTTTTTTTTTCATTTCAGATCTTCTCTACAAGGGTTATGCTCAACAACCACCAGTTCATTATCACTACGGATACTTTAATTGGAGTTTTGATTTGTCTTGTCGAAGTAAATCTCTTTTTAATCTTTCATTTTTGCTTTAGTTTTGTTAGAATAGTAGAGAGAGAAGAAAATATGTATTGTATTGAATGAATTGTCTTATACAATAGAAAGCCTGTATATATAGGCTGAAAAAAAGTATCTTACTATAAAGAGTATCCTATAAGAGACCTAACTATGACAATATTTAATATATTTAGGAAATCATTACCTAATATATGTAGGAATATATACCATATATACATTAACATCCCCCTCAAAATCAAGGAAGATAAACATCTTGAGTTTGAAGAGAGAAACTAAAACATAAAATAAAACTAAATAAAATAAAAGGTAAATAGATTGCAATATCTGAACGGGAGTGTAAGAGCGCTTGAAATAGATCAAAGGCCGGAACTAAAGCTGGAAGACAGTTTATGGTCGTGTCGGACCATTGTAGGAACTGGCTGAAACTAATGCCAGGACAATTTAAGATTGTGCCGGACCGATATAGAAACTGGCTGGAACTAATGCCAGGACAGTTTAAATGGGTTACGTTGGACCGATGTAAGAGCTAACCGGAATCAATGTCGGGACAGTTTATGGGGTCATGCCGGATCGTTGTAGGGACTGGTTGTTGAACCAGCAAGCGTGGCACACACATAACTTATGACGTGGTGTTGAACGATGATAGCAACAGATGACTGAGTGCGCCAGGAAGCAACTTGGATAGTGCGCCGGGGGGTGAGTTTGGTGGTGCACCAGAGGAAGCGGCTTGGATTGTGCGCCAGAGAGGGGCAGCTTGGGTTGTGCGCCAGAGAGTACGGCTTGGATTGTGCGCCAAAGGAGACGGCTAGGTGGTTTGCATGGTGTATAACCATGTTCACCATGATATAAGTATAATATTCCCCTCAAACTCAAATAGGATTAAAGACAAAAACCAATTTGAGGTTGAGATAGAGTGGAGGAAAAAAAAATGTATTACGAGTAAAAAGCAAAAAAAAAATATGATAGAGATATTTGGAGTATGAATAAACCAGCAGATAGAGAAGGAGATCACCACGAAGTGATACTATAAAGAAAATATAACAACAGAATGATTTGAGGTCCGGCATGCGGCCAAGGCAAGGTTGCTGCCCGCCGGTAAGGCTAAGAACACCAAGAGCTTAACCTATAGCTCTGATATCATGTTAGAATAGTAAAGAGAGGGAGAGAGAGAGAGAGAGAGAGAGAGAGAGAAAGAGTATCCTACTATAAATCTAATTATGAGAAAGAGTATCTTATAAAAGATACCATATATACATTAACAAGTTTTTTCCTCCATTGTTATTTTCATGTCTTTCCATAGAATCAAAAATGTATATTAATGTATGACCAATTGATGCATATTGTAAACCTAGTAATATTACCAAAAAACAAACCCATGAAAATCAAAGTTAGTTTGTACTTCATATTCAATTAACTCTTTTATACTTCTGCACACCATTGAATTGATGAGTTCAAATTATTCATGAACCTTTGCTAATCTTGCAGTTAATGACATTGTGCCCGGACTCAGGACAGCTTTTGGGTTTATCATACCATATCAAAACAAGGCGAGAACATTCTGCCAATTCATTGCCCTTTTTGTTTTTGTTTTCGTATTTTGGAAATATAAACAACGAAAGGGAAAGCATAGTTTTCGTAATTTTGTCATTTTGTGCAAAAACAGTTTTCAAAATTCAAAAACAATATTTTAGAGTTCCTAAAAAATTGGGTCTGATTTCAAATTTTTTTTTTTAATACAGTTTGCCAACTAAATTTAATGTCACTTCACTCATAGTGCAATGGTGATTGTGATAATAGGTGGAATTGCAATACTTGCATGATTACGTTGGAATCACTGCAGGCGCCGGTTTGACAACAACACCCCTCCTAAATTTCTCGGGTGTTTTAGGGAGCGGTTTTTTCTCCATTGGTACCGACATCTCTTTTGATGTTGGGGCGAGGCAATTTGCCAAATACAACGCCGGTCTCAGCTTCAACACCGCCATCCTCATCACTTCCTTGACCTTGTGATCTCCTTTTCTCCATTCTGCTAAAAATTTCAAAAATAAATGCAAATCATCAAGAAAACAACATTTACTAAAAAAAACAAGAGAGACTAATAATTATTCGCTATTAAACATGGTCGATACACTTATGATTGAAAATAATGCAGGAATGACAAGTGTGACACCTTGAGGGCCTCGTGTCACCACACGATAAGTCCTCTAACAAATACCGCCATAGCAGCAGAGCTGACTCATAAATTCTTGAGAAATGAGACTACGCTCACTTTTGGCACCCAACACGCGTTTTTTCCAATTACGTTGGTGAAAGCACGTGCGAGCAGCAATGGAAGACTAGGCGCCCTCGTTCAGCAAGAGTTGTTTCCATCGTTCTTATTGACTGTAGCTGGAGATGTGGATGTCTGGGATGTGATGAGGAGCGCAAAGCTCGGGCTGTCTTTGGCTTTTAGGCCTTAAATAGAATAAATATAGAAAAGAAAGTCCCTCCCTCAACATAGAGCTTGAAGTTGCAGCCATTTTCAGCTAGCCTTAAATATGATCAGTGTGGCGTTTAAGGGCTGCAGAAGTAAGTGTTTTCACGTATGGGAACTACCACTCTGTTCTTAAATTCTGTTTCCAACTTTTCTTAAGCATTATGATAAATACAATAAGTTTCAAGAAGTAGAAATTAGCTTCATATCATTTAATATGGTTGAAATGTTGATAGATCATAAGTGATTTATGAAACCTTCTATTTTTTCTTTTTTCTTTTTTCCAAGGAATAGCATTTGATTCTTTGAACAGCTTTCTGTTTCCCAAGCATAAAGAACATATGAAGATCTGGTTTGTTTGGTATTGTTTCTGTTTTCTAAGTTTTCAGTTTTTCTTTTTGGACTATTCATATTTTGGGAAACAAAAACTATATAACGAGTTTGAAAACACTCATCGTTTTAATTACTTCCAAACTTATGGTATGAATGAAGCCAGGCTGAATATAAATCAAAAATGATCAACAGATTCATTACCATACATAAACAACTAAACACAATAAAATTAAGGCCATTAAAAATAAAATACAAAACTTATGCTAAAGCGAGGACAAAGAGAGGCAATACTTAACATATAGAATCAGAATTATGGGATATATATACATATATACCTTTTTGTTGATTGTCTGACAGCTTATGTGAGAAATGAAGCCTGGTCTGGGTGCAATGCATGATGTGGCAAAATTTGCATTGATCGCGTTCCAAACTTTCATTCCTAACAAGAAAATTATCATCCACCAACACGATGCTCCATTGAAATTTGGGGTTTGGATTATACTAATTTGAGAAAACTTATATAATCTTCAGAGGAAATTCAGATTTGAACAATGCCTAAAGGCCTCTCTGCCCTGTTATGTATATATTACTTCTAGCTAGGGAGATTTCCTTGCTCATTCAAGTTTCCAACTTTGTGCGAATGTTACAGTTGTCACATCTCATTGATGAAAAATAAGAAAACAATGGCCAATCACATTAGGTCGCTAGCTCAAAAGAGGATGGATGGAATAGACCTTATATCTTCTACTAGGACTGTAAAACGAACAAAGCTATTCATTTTCAGCTCGTTAAAATTTGTTCAAGCACGGTTCATTAATTTTCTGAGTTTGGCTCAATAAAATTCTACACATCAGAGAAAAAAAATCAAACTGCTCAAACTCATGAGCTTGTGATTGATTAAAGGCTGATTTAGATCTTTTCGAAAGGTAAAGAAACAAAGTTTGAATGACCTACGACTGAGTTTGATTCAGCTCTTTCATAACTTTATCTCCCACCAGCCAACCAAAATGGATCAATTTGTCTCCACCCATTTCACAACTACTGTTATTATTGGTATGAGAGTATCATGTCAGCGTGTTAAGCTGGTTGGTGCTCGGATTGAGTGGATCTATGATCTCATTAGTGGGTATGGGGTGGTCTTATGAGAGCTTAAATGCAAGTTTGAACACATAAATTAGTAGTTTTGTATGGAATTAGAAAGCAAAAGGAGTCACTCCTCTATCATGTTTCATCCAAAATTGCTACATTCCAAGGTGTGAAAGTCCAAATATGGAAATCACCTCCAGGGCTCAAATGTCAAGTCATTGTAACGAGGGATTATGATAGTTTCTGAAGCTTAAATCTGAATTTAAGAATACTGTTTGCGTCTGTAGGACAATTTGGCATAGTCCATTTCTAATATCAACTGTTCATTTTATATAAAGTCTTCCATGTATATCATCTCTAGAAGAAAAAAATAAAGAAAAAAGATAGATAGATATAAAAAAATAATAAAAATTATAATATTTTGATTTTATCACATTTCCTGTTTAAAAAAATAGACGGCTAAGTATTTTTTTAAGAACAGTTCTCCCTCTATGTGGCAAAATTTGCACCACCTTGTTGCCAAAATGGTGAAACTTGTGGTCCATAAGTTCGCTATGTAGATCACTGTTATCAAAATAAATATAAAACAAAAAAAACAAAAAAAAAAAAGTTTGATCATTTAAAATAGAAAAATTTACCTATAAATCTCATCTTGAATAATGGTGATTCGTTTAGGTGCAAGAAATTTTTTATAAACCAATTAATCCCATTAATTTTGGAAAAGTAGATTTAATATATTATTTTGAAATTGAATTTACGGTTATATCCTTATTTTTATTATGTTTCCTTCTCTTTTTCTTTTTTTCCTTTTTTATTTTTTTTCTTTTGTGCTAGAAAAGTAATATACACAACTTATGGGAATCAAATTTAGGATGAATTTTTATATGGAAATCTTTTTTATTTAGAATGACTTGAAATATGAGATTCTTTAAACATTTCAAAAAGAGTAAAAAAATTGATTTAAAATATGAGATTCTTCAAACATTTCAAAAGGATGTGTGATTCTTTAAACATTTCAAAAGGAGTATAAACTCATTAGTAAGTTTTGGACAAATATATAATTTTAAACTGTAACATTCTAATATAACACTCAAACGTAACATTTCAATGTAGCACCCAAAAAAAAGTACTTAGTATATTTTTCTCAAATGAAACACTCTAATGTAACACAAAAAAAATAAATTCTTAATGTACTTATCACAAACATAACACTCCAAAAAAATGTGGGATTCTTCAAACCATTCCAAAAGAAATACAAAAATTCCTTAGTAAGTTTTGGACAAATGTATAATTTCACACTATGATTGTTACGTTTAAGAAAAATATATTAAGGAGTTTTTTTAATATTTTTGTATGTATTACATTGGAGTGTTACGTTTGGAATTATATTGATTGGAGTGTTATGTTTGGAAAAAATATACTAAGAAATTTTTTTTTGTGTTACATTGGAATGTTACGTTTGGAAAAAGTACATTAAAGAGTTTTTTTGGAGTGTTATGTTATTACATTTAGAAAAAAATACATTAATAAATTTTTTAGTGTATTACATTGGAGTGTTACGTTATTAGAGTGTTACGTTCTTATTCATAATGTGGGATTTGTTTTAAAATGAGGGAAAATCCAAAACTTCTATTATGTGAATTATCCAAATGTGTAATTTCACATTTGGAGAAACTTACTTTTATTCCTCAAAAATTAAATCCAAACTTGTTAGTGACTACCATTTTGTTTAATTTTTACTTTAATGAGACCTTTGGGTTCATAAAAAAAATATTAAATAATTCACAATATCTCATTTTAAAATTTATTAGGGTCTGTTTGGTAATATTTACATTTTCAGTTTATATTTATAAAAATTTTATAAACTGATTTTTGTTTATTTTTACAAAAAAATAAACTACAAACACGTTTGGTAATTGACAAAATGTTTAAAAACTTTTAAAAATATAAAAAAGAGTGAGAAATGGCAAGTGGTGGCAAGTGCGGCAAGTGGCGGCGGAAGACGGTGGTGGAAAGTGGTGATGGTGGGTGGTGGGTAGATGGTGGTGGGTGGTGGGGGATTGGTGGTGGTGGTAGTGGGTGGTGTGGTGGTGGGTGACGGTGACGGGTGGTGGGTGGTAGCGAGTGGATGGTGGTGGTGGTAGATGGGTGGCGGATGGCGGGCAGTGGTGGGTGGTAGCGGATGGGTGGTGGTGGCGGCGAGTAGATGGCGGTGGTGATGGTGGGTGGTGGTGGGTGACGGTGGCGGGTGGTAGCGAGTGGGTGGTGGTGGCTGGTGGTGGTGGCAGGTGGGTGGCGGTGCCAGGTGGGTGGCGGATGGCGGGTGGTGGCGGTGGTGGGTGGTGGGTGGTAGTGGTAGGCGGGTGGGTGGTGGTGGTGGTGGTGGCAGGTGGGTGGCAGGTGGCTGGTGGTGGTGGATGGCTGGTAGTGGCGGGTGGTGGCAGGTGAGTGGTGAGTGGTGGTGGCGGGTAGTGGCTGGTGGCTGGTGGATGGCAGGTGGGTGGTGGGTGGTGGTGGTGGTGGTAGCGAGGGGTGGGTGGTGGTAGCGAGTGGGTGGCAGGTTGTAGGTGGGTGGTGGTGGCGGGTGGTGGGTGATGGTGCCAAGTGGGTAGTGGGGGTGGGTGGTGGGTGGTGGTGGTGGCGGAAGATGGTGGTGGAAAATGTTGGCGGGTGGTGGCTAGTGTTGGGTGGTAAATAAAAAAAAAAACTCGAAACTCAAAACGAAAACACATTTTTTGAGTTTACATTTTTTGGCCAAATTTATAAACTAAAACTATTGATTTATAAATCAAAAATTTATGAAACAAGTTTTTATTTGAGTTTTTAAAATTTTTGTAAATATAAACAGAAAACTAAAAACGTAAGTGTTACCAAACGACACCTTAATGTTTTACTCAATTTTTATTATTTTTTTGGTTTCCTTCTAAAGAGCTTGCTTATTGCCAAACAAGTCATACACCTAAATAAAATTAAATTGTCTTAAATCAGGAAAAGAAGGGGAAATTTTTTTTTTTTAAAAAAAGGTCTAAAACTCATTGATCCTTTAACGTTGATGCAGTCATTTGACCAATGTTGATAAAGATTTTGATTATTGCTGTTTTTATAGATTTTGTTAACTCTTTTCTTTGTTTTCTTAATTTTCTTTGTCATGAAACTCATGAATTGAGTTTTTCTTTGAAAAATTTACTCATAAATCTTATAGGAGGAAATATTGATCCATTTAATTTTAAGAATTTTTTTATGAATTAATTAGTTTTTTTTTAAGAAATTGTATTTATTTAATTTGGTACCATTTGAGTTTAAGTAAATGTCCTTTCGTGATTTTTTTTTTTAAATTTTTTGATTCGTTTTTAGGATGGAAATAAAAAGATGAGGTGTGGAAGATTCTTTTTAGAGGGATTGGTAGCTGAAGTGTTAGTTGTCGAGCGTGAAAATTTATGTTTTTGTTACATTGAAATGTTATATTAAAGTGCTACGTTTGAAAAAAGTACACTAAGGAATTTTTGTGTATTACATTAGGGTGTTTGGTGGGACTTTTTTGAGCCAACTTATGGCTTGTGGCTTTTAAAAAGTTATTTTGGATTGTTTGGTTAAACTTATTTCAAACAGCTTCTGATTTTAACAGCTTATTTTAAGTCAAAAAAGCTGATTTTGAGAAGCTGCTCACCCCTTACTTCTGATTATCAGCTTCTGCTGTGGACATATTAATTTACGATTATACTCTTAAATTTTTTTATTTTTTATTTTTTTAAAAATAGAAAGAGACCCACATGGACTACAAAATATTATTATTATTTTTTATGAGAAATGTAGACAAATAGTGAATAATAAAAAATAAAAATTAATTGAAAAAGCTACTTCACAACTTATTTAACAAACACTACTCAGTAATTTAAATCTATAATTCAACAGCTATACCAAACAGATTAATAACTTCTGATTAAAGTCATAATCTATAATCTGTTAAATTATAATGTATAATCTGTTTTAACAGCTACACCAAACAGCACCATAGATTGGAGTATTACGTTTGGGAGAAATACACTAATGAGTTATTTTAGAATGTTACATTTAAGAAAAGTATAAGGAGTTTTTTAATATATTACATTAGAGTGTTACGTTTAAGTTGTTAAAAGTACATTAAGAAATTTTTTTGAAATGTTACGTTATTACGTTTAGAGTGTTACATTTGAAAAAAATACTCTAACGAGTTTTTTTGAAGTGTTACATTTAGTAATTTCAACATTATGAAAAAAATCCACATTTGTCTCTCAACACATAACACACGTGCGTTTATACTTGGCCCTTTATGTAATTCATACTAGAATGGGACCTTTGGGTCCACACACACACACACACACAAAAAGGACCAATCAGTTTATAAGATCAATATTTAAAATTTCTTAGTGTTTCATCCTGCATATATATATATATATATATAATATTTAATAATTATAACTATTTCATCATATTTATTTTTAAGGACACTGTATTTTTAAAATCATTATTAGATGAGTAATAATACTATACAAATTAAATTATACCTATCATATTATTACTAGTTAGCCCTCCACGTGCTTCGCGCGTGAGGGTCGTGCTACAATTTCAATATAAATATTTCTACAAATTGTGTTTGGTTTATAGATTTGAGAAGTAGATTGTAATTATATTTTGTGTCTAATTTGTTTATTTTTTCTTTGCCAATTTCTATATATTAATGTTGATGGTTTGATAATAATATGCATACGGTATACATCTTATAACATAAATTTAACCAACAAAAATTGGATAACATAACATTATACATTATACATTATAGTAGATATACATATTGGCAAATAATATTATTTCATGTCTCTTGAATATGTTAGAAATGGGTTTTGAAAAAATCTGGAAAAAGAGAATTTTTTTTTAACTTTGGTCTATTTTTTAGGTGGGACTCGTGCACCAATGTTGGCGGGTCTAAGTGGTAACGCGTTTTATGCCGCGTTGTGATTCACGTGGTATATTTGGTTGCTCAAAACTATTATCGGGTGAATGAGAAATTGAAGCCAAAGTGAGCTCCATGGAAATGGAGTTTTTGGTGGAAAATTCCTTAAGGTTTGAATAATGGCTTGTCCCACATTGATTTGGTGGGAAACTTTGAGTGGGTTTATAAAGCATGGGATTAGAACTTGGTATAGGCCCCAAGGGGCACCCAAGTTTTGTAGAGAGAGAGGTCATGAGCAAAATGGGCTAGACCCATTGGACCCAAAAATTACTACGCACACGCTACTATGTGGTCAATCAAGCGGATTGGGTGTGTGGTTGGATTGGGCTTGTCCGGCCCAATACTAATCTTTTTGAGCCAAAAATATTTGAATTTATTTTTTATCTTTGGAAAATAAATTCTGACCGTTTAAATTTAAATTTCAGTTGGAAAATTCAAATTCAATTTTTTCACCTCTTCATGGTTTCTGTACAAACAGATCCAAAATTCTGTACATATTCGAAACTGTTCAAATATAGTTGTTATCTGTCCAAATTTAAATTTGAACCCATACGGTCCGAATTCAAATCCAACAGGTTTAGTACCTGTTCAAACAGGTATGCTACTTGTTCAATTCAAAATAAAAGGGTGCCACTACATCTATAAATAAGACAAGTCCCTCATTTGATTTTCACTCTAATTTTCGTCCAATACTCTACATATTTTGCTACATTAACTATATTAATTTTCTGTGAGAAAGAGTGTATACACTAAGTGTGTTCGTTGTACAAATAAATTGTAGTGCTGCATTTATTTGTTGTTGATAATTTTATGCTGGGAGATAGACGTCCATATTCTGAAAGCACCGTGCAGATGACGAATCTGTCTTAAGGGCACATTGTCTAACACTGGACTTGATCAGAATATTGTTCAAGAAATTAATCAAGTAAGCTGTTAATTTATTTTCTAGTTTATTATTTATTTAAATCAGATTTTGATTTTGTTTTTGTAACAAAGTAAAAATCTGTTTTTATTTATTTATTAGTTTGATTTTTGTAATCAAACAATCTCTCTCATTTCCTATATTTCTTTTGTATTCCGTTTGTTGTTTAATACATAAACAGAATTTATTTGATTAAATACAGTGAAGATTATCCAACAATCTTATGATATAATCGTTTTTTGGTGTCTTCATTGTATTTAATTTTATGTGATTTCATAAAGTGATATTCTGGTTGGAAAATACAAATAGTAGTAATATAATGTTTGACAAATAGTAGTAATATACTATATATTTTCTTTGACAACTAGTAGTAATATACTGGTATCATTAACAATTGCAGAATATTAATTTGTGTTACAGAAAATTATTGTGACATTTTGTTTTCCTAGTTTTAGTAACAAGGAAAATAAAATTATTTTGTGTTATAATTTATTTTCTGGTTTTAGTAACTAGAAAATTAATTTGTATTTTGGTTTTTTCTGATTTTTGTAATCAGATATTATGGCTACTGCAACTGAAACTGCAACTGGAAGTGGTACTCCAATTGTTACACCGACTCCGGTCCATATCCAGAACCATGTTCAAGTTCTGATAAATCATGGAAAAAAACGGGAAAAATTTAATGGCACTGAGTTTAAGAAATGGCAGCAGAAAATGATGTTCTATCTTACAACTCTAAATTTGGCCCGGTTTCTCCATGAAGAAACTCTAACACTTAAAGATGGTGAAAGTGATCGGCATGTTGTTACCGCTGTAGATGCTTGGAAACATTCTGATTTCTTTTGCAGAAACTACATTCTCAATGGCCTTGACAACATGTTGTATAATATTTACAGCCCTCTGAAAACAGTAAAAGAATTATGGGATTCTTTGGAGAAAAAATACAAGACAAAGGATGCCGGCACAAAGAAATTTGTCATCGGTAAATTTCTAAACTTCATTATAGTAGACTCCCAGGCGGTAATTTCTCAAGTTCAAAATTTTCAATTAATTTTACATGATATTCATTCTGAGGGTATGTCTCTGAGCGAGTCCTTCCAAGTCGTTACTTTAGTGGAAAAGTTACCACCGGCTTGGAAAGATTTCAAAAATTATTTAAAACATAAACACAAAGAGATGACCATGGATGAACTTATTGTAAAACTGAGAATTGATGAAGATAACCGTAAGGCTGAAAAGAGGAATGAGAAAAATCCCATTAAGTCCAAGGTTAATGTGGTTGAACAAGTGTATAAACCACATAACAAGAAAAAAGAAGTTTACTGGAGATGGTCCTCAACAAGGCGACAACAATGGCAACAAGAAATTCAAAGGAAAATGCTATAACTGTGGCAAGACTGGACATCAAGTTTCTGATTGCCACCGCCCTAAGAAGGATCGCGGAAATACAAGCAAGAAGACCACCAATCAAGCCAATGTGACAGAATTAGATTATATCCCTGATGGGGTGAATGACATCAATCTCTCTGCTGTAGTGTCTGAGGCTAATTTGGTTGGAAATCCCAAGGAATGGTAGGTTGACACTGGAGCAACTCGTCACATATGTGCGGATAAGAAGATGTTCACAACTTACAATGAGGCTACAAATGGTGAACAACTTTTCATGGGAAATTCTTATACTTCTACTATGGCTGGACAAGGAAAGGTGATCTTAAAGATGATGTCAGGGAAAGAACTTACCTCAACAACGTACTGCATGTACTCGACATCCGGAAGAATTTGATTTCTAGTTCTTTGTTAAGTAAAAATGGCTTTAGGCTTGGCTTTGAGTCTGATAAATTTGTATTAACAAAGAGTGGTATGTATGTTGATAAGGGATACATAAGTGATGGTCTCTTCAAATTGAATATATTGTACCAAAAGTTGCTATTAATAAGAATAACACATCTTTTGTTTATATTCTTGAGTCAAATTTATGGCATGGTAGATTAAGACATATGAATTTTGATACTTTGCGTAGATTAATTGGTTTGGATTATATACCAAAGTTTAAAATTGATCCTAATCACAAATGTGAGATTTGTGTAGAAACGAAACTAATTAAAGCTCTATTTAAATCAATTGAAAGAAAAATCGAACCTCTAGAATTAATTCATACTGATGTATATGATCTTAAATTTGTTCAAACTAGAGGAGGTAAGAAGTATTTCATAATATTTATCAATGATTGCATAAAATATTGTTATGTATACTTACTTAGAAGTAAAGATGAAGCTTTAGAAATGTTTAAACTCTACAAAACTGAAATTGAAAATCAACTTGGTAAAACCATTAAAATGGTTAGAAGTGATAGGGGTGGTGAATATGATGCACCATTAGATGAATTTTGTGCACAATATGGCATTATTCACCAAACTACAACACCCTATTCTCTACAGCAAAATGGAATTGTTGAAAGGAAGAACAGAACGCTAAAAGAAATGATGAATGCTATGTTACTAAATTCGGGCTTACCACAGAACTTGTGGGGGGAAGCAATATTGTTTACTAATTATGTTCTTAACAGAATACCCCACAAGAAAACTAACAACACTCCTTATAAATTGTGGAAAGGTTGACCACCTTTCTACAAATACTTAAAAGGGTGGGGGTGTTTGGCAAAGGTCCTGTTCCTAAAAAGACTAAGATAGGACCAAAAACAGTGAATTGTGTGTTTATTGGTTATGCTCAGAATAGTAGTGTATATCAGTTTTTGACTTATAAATCAGAAATACCTGATATAAATGTGAATAATATTATAAAGTCAAGGAATGCTGTATTTTTTGAATATGTCTTTCCTTATAAGAAAGGACATGAATTAAGTTCATAGAAAAGAACTTATGATTGTACACAAAGTCAAGAGACTAATGGCAATAAAACACAAGAGACTAGTAATAGTCTCGACCAGCAGGATTTAACTGATGATG
Organism: Camellia japonica; assembly: GCA_030407325.1. Lineage (NCBI taxonomy): Eukaryota > Viridiplantae > Streptophyta > Magnoliopsida > Ericales > Theaceae > Camellia > Camellia japonica. The sequence goes on from JAPPVO010000059.1 coordinate 96,957,410, forward strand.
AACCAAGACGAAGTAAGAGAGCAAGAACATCAAAATTCTTTGGTCCAGATTTTCTGACTTACCTGTTAGAGAATGAATATCAAAGCTTTAAGGAAGCAATAACAGGTCCTGAAGCACCTTTGTGGAAAGAGGCTGTTAATAATGAAATTGAATCCATTATGCAAAATCATACTTGGGAATTGGTCGATCTTCCACCTGGTTCTAAACCTCTTGGATATAAGTGGATATTCAAGAGAAAAATGAAAGCAGATGGTTCAATTGACAAGCATAAATCAAGACTTGTAGTAAAAGGTTACAGACAAAAGGAAGGTCTGGACCATTTTAACACATATTCTCTTGTGACAAGAATAACATCCATCCGCATACTTATGGCCATAGCAGCGTTGTATAATTTAGAGATACATTAAATGGATGTTAAGACAGCTTTCTTAAACAGTGATCTAAATGAAGAGATCTATATGGAGTAACCCGAAGGGTTTGTAGTGCTGGGGCAAGAAAAAAAAGTTTGTCGGCTTGTGAAATCTCTTTATGGATTAAAACAAGCACCTAAGCAATGGCATGAAAAATTTGATCATGCTATGCTTACTAATGGGTTTAAGATAAACAAATGTGACAAGTGCGTCTATGTTAAAAACACTGACCAAGGATATGTCATAGTTTGTCTTTATGTGGATGACATGCTTATCGTTGGAAGCAGTCAAAATATGATCAAATCAACTAAGCAAATGCTTAATAGAAGATTTGATATGAAAGATATGGGGGTCGCAGATGTTATATTAAGAATGAAAATTACCAAAACATCTGACGGATATGCATTATCTCAATCACATTATATTAAGAAAATTCTTGGTAAATTTATCAAGGATGATATGAATGTAGCTAGAACACCTGTAGACATCAGTCTTTATTTATCAAAAAATAAAGGTGATACGGTGTCTCTGTTAAAATACTCCCAAATCATTGGAAGCGTAATGTACCTAATGAATTGTACTCATCCTGATATAGCTTATGCTGTCAGTAAATTGAGTAGGTACACTAGTAACCCCGGAGAAGACCATTGCAAAGCAATCATTCGGGTTCTTAGATATCTAAGATTTACCCGTGATCATGGTTTGAACTTTACTCGATATCCAGCAATACTCGAAGGTTATTATGATGCCAATTGGATATCGGATACTAAAGATTCAAAATCCACTAGTGGATATGTCTTTACTTTGGGAGACGCTGTTGTTTCTTAGAAATCCATGAAACAAACATGCATCGCATGATCTACAATGGAATCTGAGTTCATTGCTTTAGACAAAGTAGGAGAAGAAGCAGAATGGCTTCGTCACTTCTTAGAAGACATTCCAATGTGGCCTAAACCTGTGCTAGCTATTTGCATTCATTGTGATAGTCAATCTGCGATAAACAGGGTATAGAATCATATGTATAATGGTAAGTCATGACATATTCGTCGTCGACATAATACCGTAAGGCAATTGCTCTCAAATAGAATAATCTCAATAGATTATATAAAATCTAAAGAGAATATTGAGGATCCGTTAACAAAAGGTTTGACAAAAGAGTAAGTGTATAGTTCATCGAAGGGGATGGGATTAAAGCCTATTACATAAAAGTCATCATAATGGTAACCCTACTTATATAACTGGAGATCCCAAGAACTAAGTTCAAAGGGACAACTAAATTATGTGTGGCTCGCCAGAAATTACCAAGGGATTAAAATTCCTTACCCATTCTTATGGCGAGAGTGATATCTGCAACATGTGTTGTATGCAGGGGTCTAAGGATAAGCTTAGCTTTTAATGATTACTTATATCTTGATTTAGGCATAAAAATCAATACGAGTATAAGGAGATACTCACAATAAGAATCACCTATATGAGTGTCGAACTGGGGCCGGTTCTATGAGAATGAAGAGGCTAAATTCTCTAGAAGCACTCATGAAAACCAGGAGCGTTCAAGGCCAAAATGAACACAACCGTGAAAACCACGATGTGTCAAAAGAGATTTTGTGTGAAATTTATTGTCTTGACTTATATAAATGGCTGAACAATTCAAGGCATCGCGTCCATTGGTTAGCTAGTAAGTCCGATAGGTTATTACTATGGAAGATTCAAGGCCAAAAGTTACCTATCATGATGTAAGATATTTTCGCTTTATACTCTTTCGACAAATTTTGCATATTGTTGCATTTCCGTTGTCATCAAATTCCATTCATGCGGGGGATTGTTAGAAATGGGTTTTGAAAAAATTTGGAAAAATAGAATTTTTTCTTAATTTGGTCTATTTTTTAGGTGGGGCCCGTGCGCCAATGTTGGCGGGTCTAAGTGGTAACGCGTTCTATGTCGCGTTGTGATTGACGTGGTATATTTGGTTGCTCAAAACCATTATCGGTGAATGCGAAATTGAAGCCAAAGTGAGCCCATGGAGATGGAGTTTTTGGTGAAAAATTCTTTAAGGTTTGAATAATGGCTTATCCCACATTGATTTGGTAGGAAACTTTGAGTGGGTTTATAAGGCATGGGATTGGAACTTGAGGTAGGCCGGGAGAGGCACCCAAGTTTTGTAGAGAGGGAGGTTATGGGCAAAATGGGCTAGACCTATTGAACCAAAAAATTACCACACACACGCGCTCCGCCGCCGCCGTCTGCTTGGGCGGGCTGGGCTGGGCCTGGGCTTGGGCGCGGTTGTGGTTGGGTTGGACTTGTCCGGCCCAATACTAATTTTTTTAGGAAAAAAACATTTGAATTTATTTTTTATCTTTGGAAAACAAATTTTGATCGTTTGAATTTAAATTTCAGTTAGAAAATTCAAATTCAATTTTGCACCTCTTCATGGTTTTTGTACAAACAGATCTGAAATTCTGTACAGATTCGAAACTGTTCAAATATAGTTTTTATCTGTCCGAATTTAAATTTGAACCCATACAGTCCAAATTCAAATCTAATAGGTTCAGTACCTATTCAATTCAAAATAAAAGGATGCCACTACATCTATAAATAAGACAAGTCCCTCATTTCATTTTTACTTTAATTTTCGTCCAATACTCTGCATATTTTGCTGTATTAACTATATTAATTTTCCGTGAGAAAGAGTGTATACACTAAATGTGTTCGTTGTGCAAATAAATTGTAGTGCTGCATTTATTTGTTGTTGATCATTTTATCCTGGGAGATAGACATCCACATTCTGAAAACACCGTGGAGATGACGAATCTGTCTTAAGGACACAGTGTCTAACACTGGATTTGATCAGAATATTGTTCAAGAAATTAATCAAGTAAGTTGTTAATTTATTTTTGATTTATTATTTATTTAAATCATATTTTGATTTTGTTTTGTAACAAAGTAAAAATCTATTTTTATTTATTTATTGGTTTGATTTTTGTAATCAAACAATCTCTCTCTTTTCCTATATTCTTTTGTATTCCGTTTGTTGTTTAGTACACAAACAAAATTTATTTCATTAAATATAGTGAAAATTGTCCACTAGAATATAAGTTTGTAATATGGAACTACGCTAACCCAGTTCCAAATTCATCAAGAAAGAAAAATCATTAATAGAGTAGAGGACCCACTTTGAACAAAAGAAAAGAGAACTCACAAATTCAGCAACAAACACAAATTGAATAATAAAATAAACAAGTACAACAAAAGTAATCTTGCCCTTAGCCTTGGGAACATGTAAAGTCGGGTTTTTTTTAATTGTTTTTAAATTTTTTCCGAATGAGAACATACCAAGAGTGTGATCCATAAGTATTTCACTTTATCATCATGGTAGGTGTTATGGTTATGGTGCTTCACACATATGTTGAAGGGAAAAAAACAAAATGGAAAAGGCCTTTATCTGTTAGTATTAGAAGCTTGTGAAAATCAATATCCATTGGTGTAGGTACATGATGTAAGTCTTTATGAACCATTTCCATCCAACAATGAAATTGGGGTGATGATCAAAACATTTCATTTTTTTTTTTTTTTGACACTCATTATCACAACCCCATTCCACCCCTAGTAGAATGGTGCCATGATGGCTAGTAATCCAAGATTACCAAAGGCCAACTTACAAAGTCACACACAATCAGAGTATATATATGGGGCTTACATGTGCGGAAGCAATAAATTTAAATATAACTAGTCCATAAGAGCTGTGCATAAATCAAATGAAATGACATACATTTTAACATGGTGTACAACTTTGATAAAATAAGTACATGTTACATCTTGATCAAAAGGCTTCTCAAGCTGACATATACAAAAGAAATGAATTACAAAGCTAAGAAGCATAATCTTCAAGATGCTAGCAAAACATGAATCCGAACACAACTTGCAAAATATATCTAGGCGTCACCGCCTTCTTGCTTGTCACCTACATATATATAAAGGGGACGGTGAGCTTGGATACTCAGTGAATGATATTAGTAATAAAGGTTTGAATGAATGATATTCGAGATCTTTATCAAAACAATACATAGCATATCTTGTACAAAATCAAGGGATGAACCAAGTTCATCTGTCAAGTCTTTCAAAGCTTCAAAGGATGCTTACTAGTATCAATATAATACAAGGGATGACATTCCTGACAAAACAAGGGAATAATCAACCCGGAATCGATTAGACAAACCCACCCGTACAAGACCGTCGGTGGCAAAGGAGATATCTCAAACAAGGGTACTAGTTGCATTATAGTCCCTTAGCACTAAGGACTTTCCAAGAATGTCATCAAAACAAGATAATACTTGATACAAAACTAGGAATAATCATTCATACTTGAACAAACACTTTTCCAAAACGAAACAAGCAAAGCCTTTATCAAAATATTAGAACATAGCTTTATTAAAAATACCACTCACATAGCTCTTTAGGTGTAGGGATTAAGGCAAGAATCCAAGACCTACAAATACATGGCAAGGTCCACTGAACGTATTTCAAGAAGACAAGAAGAGATGCTCAAAGATGGATATGAAATGCATTCTTAAAACAAGCCTTACATGAGTGTAAATGATCCCGGCATTTCTTTCAAAACTAAGTCAAGACAAAGCAGAACATGTGCTGGGAGTTAAAACACTGTTTTTCATCTCGGAAAACATGCTGGATACCAACCAGGTCTTGGTCGAGGTCCCACACCTCTTGGCCGAGGTATGGTCTCTTAGGCCTAGGTGCGCATGCAAGGTAGACTAAAGTGGAGGTGATCATGCAAGGTAGGCCAAGGTGAGATACGATGCTTGGCCTAGGTGTGAGATCTAGGCAAGAGTGGGTCTCGGTGACTACACTTAGGGAAATGAAGTCTGGAAAATATGGGTTTCCTCTTGAAGAACATGAATGCTAAAATCATAACTTGTTATTACAAAATCTGAAATTTCATGGCATGAGTTCAAAGACATGCACCTGGGTACCCGTAGTTGAAGATCTTCTTGAAAACAACACAAAAACATGGAACTTGGTATAAACTTTCGGATTAAAACAAGGCTTTTCTCAAAGAACATAAGAACACCATTTTCTCTTTCTAAAACCAAACTTTAAATCAATGCATGGCTCATGAATCATGCAAGATCATGCAATGTGATCATATATATACAAAGAACAACCAGAGAAGATCAAGAATCTAACCTCAAAATGCAAATCCAATGGTTTAAACTCTAAGGATCAAGCTTGGAATCTAGCTCTCTCTCTAAGAACTTCTTTCTCCTCTCCCTAGAGCTTCTCTCTTTACAAGGCAAGGATGTGACAAAATGATATGGGTTTCTTAGCTAGTACCTGACTTAACCCTCTGCTAGGACACGTGGCACTACCGGATTGGAACTCCTCAAAAAGGTGCTAGAATGACAAGACAAGAGTATGACAAAGTGTGTATAACAAGTAAGGTGACAAGGGCATTCTGACAAGGCGAAGATCTCGGGTTAAAGCATCGGCTTCGGCAAGAAGGTTTCGATGATCTTGGCTAGGAAGGATAACACTTGGCCCAGCTGTGCCACACCTCGGCCTAGATGTGCCACACCTCGGTCTAGGTCATACCAGTCCAGGAACAAGATCACTAGGTGCAAGGATCAAGGATGTTGGTTGCCTAGATGATAACATCTCGGCCTAAATGATACACATCTCGGCCTAGGTGATGCACACCTCGGCCTAGATGATGACATCTCGGCCAATATACCAGGGTGAAGGTGGAGGTCAACCAAGGTGGTTCCAAGATGGTCCTAGGTATAAGAGGTTCGAGGGTGTGACCTAGGCTACACACACCAAGCAAGGAACAAAGCATACAAGCAATACTCAAGCAAATCACATAAGCACAAAACAAGACAGGGACCTTTACTTTAGGCAAAACAAGTCAAAATCTACAAATGCAAGCTTAACAAAACAAAATCATGCAGATGCACATGAACATGGCTAAGACGAGGATGGGGGTCATTACACTCATTCACCATTCAATTGTTTCAAAGATGTTTAGTTTCTCTTCTTTTTGTTTTTGAATTAAATGTTGGGGCTATCATTAACTATGATATGTTTAATGAAGTGGATTGGAATTTTGGCCTCTTTTTATTGCTTTCACACAGAACCTGAAATCGATTACGTGGGTTTTTTCTCTTTTTTGCTTTTAACTATTGTGAAAGAGAAAATAATACAATTTTGCAATTTATATGGTTGATTTTGTTTCTTTCCATTTCTTGAGTGATGTTCATGGCTTTGCTAGAAACTTTTCACCAACTACTTCAAAACAAGAGAGACAAAATTCTTCATAGGTTTGGAATTGAATTTGAAGTTTATTTAGATGTCTATGTCTTTTGTAGATGGGAAGGTGGAACACTGTACACAAGTTGTGTTTTTCCACTTCTCATAGCCACTGCCAATTCGTCGATGTGCTTGAACCAAACTGAAATTTTGGTATCATTATATTCACACTCAAATCATTGCCAACCCATGTTTTATTGTTGTTCTCTCTCTCTCTCTCTCTATATATATATATATATATATTTATGTGGGCAAGTAACTCCTTGATATGCTCCATAATATACATTTCATCTATCATGTATATTTCTATCTTTCGAGAACCATTGGCAGCAGGTTTTTTGATTTTTAAATCATGAACATGTTAAATTAATTAATGTACGTTATACTTCAAGTTTTCTTTACTAATCTTTAAACTTGTGTAATTGCACTACCTCAAGTTTATATTTAGTAGGCTGATGATTCATGATTTGAAGTTAGGTTCTTTTTAGTTTGAGGCACTACACTTCTACGCAAAAAATAAAAATAAAAAATTCACACCAAAGAAAACAACCTAAATCCAAATCCACATTCAAGACATATAGATATAAAACTCCACACCAAAGCAACTTTAGATGAATATTCATTTCAGAATAACTCCAATTTGCCAAGGAATTATGATACATAATTGTTTGGTCATATAAAATAGAGATAAGAAAATCAATGGGAGAATCCAATTTGATTGCTTTGTTTTTGGGTTGATTGCCTTCTTTATGATTCCAAACTTGTGCTCTTTGAATTGTCTTTTTGGGAATCATTCCAATTTAAATACCAAAAGGAAAACTCTTTTAGATATATATATATATATATATTGTTGAAAATGATACATATACACCTAACTCAACCTTTTAGAATCTTTGAATGGGAGATTAGCAGGGTACATCGAATTAATATTGTTGTTCCTGAATGATATAAGCATGATAACGGCTCCCACTGATTTGCAGTTAGCTTATAGTTCAAAGTTTTCTTTAATGATCTTCGAATTTGTGTAATTGCACTACTTCAGGTTTATATTTAGTAGGCTCATGTTTCTTTTAAGTTTGAGGCACTACAAATTCACACCAAAGACAACAACCCAAACGCAAATCTAAATTCAAAACATATAGATATAAAACTCCACACCAGAACCAAAACCAGAACCACTTTGGATGACAAGTCATTTGAGAGTAACTCTAATTTGTTAAACAATTATGATACATAGTTATTGGTTGGTCATATAAAATAGATAGAAGGAGATGAAGCTTTTGACCATTTTTATTAGGCTTTTTGGGTTGTTCCTTTTTTGTTTTTTATGTTTCTATGTTGGTAGTTTTAAGTTGAATTGATCTGACATAAACAGGGGAATCAAACTTGATTGCTTTCTGTTTGAGTTGGTTGCCTTCCTTATTATTCCAAACTTGTGCTCTTTGGATTGTCCATTTGGGAATCATTTCAATTAAAATACCAGAAAGAACACTCCTTTACAGGTTTCTTTTTTTTTTTTTTGGTGGCTGAAAGTGAATTTCCTTTCAGAAGTTTCATATGTTTTTGGTTTTTGGTTTTTGGTTTTGGAAGCCTCAATGACTTGGGGTTTTTGGATTTTCATTTTCTTTATTTATTTTTTTTCTATTTTCAAGTAATATACCATACATGTCTATTGCTTGGATTTGGATTTTCAACTTAGAAAATTGGATGGGGCTTATTTTTATTTAGAAAATTGAGCCTAGTGAACTCCTTATTTATTGAGACATATTAACAAACACATGGTGTGCATCTGTTGAACACGTGGACAGGGTGAAAAACAATGTAGTTAAATATTGTGCAACACACTTATAAATAATAGGCATGAAAAATTACAGATGTACGTACCAGGATTTGTAACGGTAGGACCAGAGCTTTGGATGCCCAATTTTCACAACGTTATGGCAGCAAGAACACATCGACAAGATATATATATATATATATATATCTTGTGAGAAACCCTATGTTCCAAGGGGTAAAATTTGTTTTCTTCTTTATTGTCGGCGTCGCTAATCTAAATTCCCTGTGGATAAACCAAAATCTACAACAAAAAGGAAGTCCGCATTTGGGGAATTTCTACGAGGAATGGTATTGGAAATGAAGCAGCAGCAGAAAGGAAATCGACATTTGTACAGATGAATGATGGAATTTGTTTGTTTCTACTGTCGTGTGTGTGGCTAAGCTGAAGGCCACGTAGCCAGGCCAAATTTGCTTTGCAAACAAAGAAGTAACAGACTTACACCAGAAGCAACGTGACACCATATGTTACGCCACTCTTACCTTCTTTTTATATATGTTATAGATTAGAAACTTGCAAGTGAAGCCTCTAGTTGTAAAAATGACCACAAGAAAGTATTACAATGAGATGTGGATACAATCTTTTTAGGCCATAAAAAGAATCTATTTAGTTTTGATTTTCAGAATATACTTTTTAAAAAATTCTATTTTTTTATTTTTTGGTATTTTTTTGTTTTCATTGAACTTTTTTAATATTTTAAGTTTTTTTTTTTTAAATTTTTAGACACACCTAACATGAATACACTTAAAAAGTATAATATTTGTAAAAAAAAAATCTTTAAAAAAATCATTAAATACCAAAGATATATAAAAAAAAATATATGAAAATTCAATACACTTTTTATATTTTTGTATATTTATTAATTTTTTAAAAATATTTTTTTAAAAATATTTTACTTTTTAGATACATCCAAGTAAGGTGCATCTAAAAAAATCAAAAAAAAATTGCTTAAATTTTAAAAATATTCACAAAAAATTAAAAAAATACAAAAAATAAAAAACTCAATTTTCAGAAAATTAAAACTAAACACACTAATTGTTATTTTTAAAAGGGTAAATTACAAACACTCTCCCTGATGTTTACTTAAATTACAAATTATCTCTGTGGTTCTAAAAATTACATTATGCCTCCTAAGGTTTCTAATTTCATAACAAATGGTGCCTTTTATTAATAAATTATCAAGTTAATTAACAGTTTTTAATAATGTTAAAATTTTATTTCAATTAATAATTGAGATAATTTTATTATTGTATAGGTGAACAGTTAAAAATTTCACTTTTTCAATTAATTCTGTTAAATGAAAAATTGTGACAATGAAGTATTTGTAATTTTCTAAATTACAAGAAACAATTCGTATTATAAAAATCTCAAGAGATATATTTGTAATTTATCCATTTTTAAAAGATTAATAGGGCTTAGTAGGGCTGTTTACTGGATTAATGATTTACCAAAGCAAGGGCCTCGCTGGATACACAATACTCAAGGGCTTATTAGATACCAAAATAAGGGTCGGTCGTAGTGGGCCTAGTGGCCCAAAAAGTTGAATGGAGATGCGGGGTATCATCTTAAGCGAGAGCTCTACCATCTGAGCTATGGGGCTATTTGGGAGCATGTCAAAAAAAAGTCGAAAGTCAACTTTTTAATTTATTTTACGTTATACCACCTCTTATATGATGGAGTTATTTGGGAATATAAGTTAAAAGTTAAAAATTAATTTTTAATCCATTTTAGGCCATATCACTTCTCAAACAAAACAGTTAAAAAAGTTTAAAAAGTCAAAAATTTAGCTTTTAACTATCTTTCTAAAACATCTAAAAAAAGTCTAAAAAATTAACTTTTAACCATCTTTCCAAAACACCCTATATCCCCCTTTAAATTAATTATTTATTTCTTATTCCTTCTCTCTCTCTCTCCATAAATTTTAAAATAATTTATTTTGCTTTTTGTTGCATGACATCAAAATATTTATCTCTCACTGCAACAAATTAAACTTTTAGGATAAAATTACTTTTCATAGACAAAATATTTTAGTTGTAAAAGTGTTATTATTCTATTTTTAACGATAAAATTATATTTTTGGTGATGAATTACTATTCTCTTTGATGTTAAGATTTTCATCTAAAAAAAGTAAAATTTTTTGCCATCAAATTATTTTATCTTTGAAAGTGCATTTATTAACAATATTTTCAAAATTTTGTCGTTCAAACTTTTTTTTTTTTTTTTTTTGGGACTTTTTAAGACAACTTTTGAATGACAACTCTACCAATGAGAGGAATTTGTCTCCTAATATTTTATAACAAAAGTTTCAACTTAAAAAAAGAAAAAAAAGAAAAAAAAAAATTGATTTCTAAAATCCAAATATATTATAGTGTCAATGTTATGGGACAAGGTAAGAGGATATTTTATAATCTGATTCAATACTTAAAATTTTAAGTGTTTCTTAAAATGTAAGTTAAAATTGAAGAAAATTTTAAATTATACGAAATTACTTAATTCTAACTGAATTTATAAATATTAAACATGAATATCGATATACACTACGATATACTCACTATCACCATCACCACCACCACCACCACCGCCGCCACTATTATTACCACCACTACCACCACCATTGCTACCACTACCACCACCAAAACCACCATCACCATCTCTGCCACCACCTTCATCACCATTGTCATTATTGTCATACGCACCGCTATCATTTTAGTACCACTACCATTGCCACCGCCGCCACTATTGTTACCACTACCACCATCAATGCTATTGGTAATCCCATCTCCATCACCATCGCCATCACCATCATAATGTCATCACTATCACTACCACATAAAAATTGAGATATATAATTTAAAAATAATAAATTTTAAATTGGATCTTATACATATAAAAACAAATTATTTTTAATTTAGCACTTAATTTTTTATTAAACAACTTTTCAATTTAAAAATTTTAATATTTAATTTTCAATACTTAATTTTCATCAACTTTATCAAAGACCACCTAAATAAATACTCTCAATTAATACATTGTGTGTTTACATGTGATATATTCTCAAAATTATTTGATGCTTATCTTTCTCAATCATAAAAGATTAGATACAGTGACTTCATTTTAACCTCAAAGTAATTTTAGGTTCTCATTCTTTGATCTTTG
>JAPPVO010000059.1:96969227-97122614 GCA_030407325.1 Camellia japonica
GGGTGCTAGCAACCTCTTTACAAATGGAGCAATCCTCCACGGATTTTACACAGACTTTCTAAGTCAAGAACACTGAGTATACTACACTCTTACAAGGTTGAAAAGAAGGTGTTTTTGCTTTCACAGAAAGCTACAAGAATTATCTCTCAAAGATAGATATAAAAAATGAAATTTTAATTTTTCTATAAATCTCACACAGGAAAGATGGGCTTAAAGCTATACATCTCAGTGTATAATTTCTGAAAGATGTTGTAAACAAAAATTGAAGAACACTTTTCAGAAAATTTTTCAGAGAATAGATGTGAGTGATTATAGATCAAAGAATATTTTCTGATTTTTGTAAGTTGTTTACATTAGAGGCTTTGGTATATATAATGAAACTTATAGCCGTTTATAACTGTTGTATTCATTTGAATTTATAGCCGTTTATAGTCGTTGTACTCCATCATTACTAATTTGAATATCTTCCACTCCATCATTACAAATTTGAATATCTTCTACTTGAACCTTTTGAACCTTTTGGCCTGCTGCTGTGCTGGGCTGTTTGAACCTTTGTTTTGGGCTGTTTGAACTCCTGATTTAATCAAATATTAAATACATTCTAACAACATTTAGGATAAAGGTTTAGGTGAGAAATAATGGGACAAAATAAATTTTGATTCTATTAAAACATAAAATCATCAAAATAAATGTTGATTCTATTTTTTTTCTTTCAAATAAATCATTAAAATAAATTTTGATTCTATTTTTTTCTTCCAAATAAAATAAAAACATAATTAAATAAATCATCAAAATAAATAAGTCTAACACAGAGTTCTGGTAGTTCTAACACCCGGGAAAGAAGTGTTTCACCCCATCGCCTCAGAATGGTGGAACGAAGAAATCAAAGTAAGGATACAACTATGGAGACAAGTGGAAGTGGGCCAAGGTCGGCACTACATTTCGATAACTCCCTTGAAATCAATGGAAGCCAACCACAAGGCTACAAAGGGATAGCTGGCTCTTAATGACCAAGATCCACTACCCAACCTTTTTATTCCTTCCATGGATATGTTAATCTGGAATTGCAGGGGAGCCGGCAACCAGAGGTTCAAAAGGACAGTGAGAGAACTAGTTCAAATTCACAAACCAGATATACTCATTCTTATGAAGACTAAAGTAGAGTTTAAGTCTATGGGGATGTTTTTTAACTGCATGGGCTTCACGGCATCTACCCATGTGGATCCAACTGGGCGAAGTGGAGGCATTTGGATGCTTTGGAATCCAAATGTGGTCAATGTTCGGGTTGTGGAGGCCAGCTCCCAGTTGATTATAGCTACAATTTCTAGACAAGACTTCCCAGACTGGCTACTTTCAGCAGTGTATGCAAGCCCAAACCACTGTAAGTGGGATGAACTTTGGGAGCACCTAGAAGTTCTTTCGCATAACATGACAGAGTCGTGGCTTGTTACTGGAGATTTTAATGATTTCTCAACCACTCAAGAAAAAAGAAGCTTCAACGGAAACCATCATCTCAGTCAGACCCAAGACAAAAGAATGAGTAAGAAGTTCAATGACAAAATACACCACTGCAATCTTATGGACTTGGGATGCTCAGGGCCTAGATTGACTTGGTCTAATAATCGAAAAGGTTGGGCTAACACCATGGTCAGACTAGACAGAGCCATGTGCAATACAGAGTGGCGAACTAGCTTCCCTGAAGGTTCTGTTCGTAATCTGCCTCGTACCTATTCAGACCATTCTTCAATGATGGTTTTCACTCAAGGTATGTCCCCCTTTAACCCCACTTGTAAACCTTTTAAATTTCTTGCTGCTTGGATTTCCCATGATGACTTTAAATCTGTGGTTGAGAATAGTTGGTCCAAACCTAATCCTTCTCTGCCTAGTAGACTTGATGCTCTTGCCAAAGAGGCCAGTGTTTGGAATAAAGAAGTTTTTGAAAATATTTTCCGAAAAAAAAGGTGGCTTCTTGGGAGAATTGAAGGCATACAGAAATCTCAAGCCAATGTTTATTCACACAATCTGCACACCCTTGAATTGGAGCTTGTTGAACAATATAATAAAATCCTTTACTAGGAAGAGTTATTGTGGTTCCAGAAATCTTGTGCTAACTGGATCATCCATGGTGAGAGAAACACCAAATTTTTCCATCTTTCTACCCTGGCTAAAAGAAGGAAAAGGAGAATTAAGGTTCTGAAAAATGATAATGGTGAATGGATTGACCAACCTTGCCTGCTCAAAACCATGATTACTAACTTCTTCATTAACCTCTTTAGTCATCATTCTACCGACTCTCTTGACCATTGGAACAATCTGACTTTATGTAAACTTAATGAGGAGGACAATGCTCAACTTTCTTATCCTGTTACTAATGAGGATATTTGGAAGGCTGTGAAGAACATTAGTGCCTTTAAAGCTCCAGGTAGAGATGGGTTCAAAGCCATCTTCTATCATACCTACTGGCCCATTATTGGCTCTGTTGTGTGTGAAGTTGTTAAAAATTGTTTTTTCAAAAATTATATACCTCCTAAGATCAATAGAACTCTTGTTGCTTTAATTCCTAAAGTTGAAAATCATGAGAACATCAAACGGTTTAGACCTGTTAGCCTGTGTAATGTTACTTACAAAATCATTTCTAAAATCCTTGTTAATAGATTACGCCCCTTTTTAAGTAAGATTGTTCGACCAAATCAATGCAGTTTCATACCTGGGAGGAGTACTAATGATAATATTATTATTTCTCAAGAAGTTTTACATTCTTTGAACATCAAAAAAGGGAAGAAAGGGGGCATGATTTTAAAAATTGATTTAGAAAAAGCCTATGACAAAATTTCTTGGGATTTTTTGCAACAAACCCTTGAAGAGTTTAACTTTGACAAAACTTATATTGATCTTGTTATGAGTTATGTTACCACTGTGAGCACTGCCATCATTTGGAATGGTGAACCTCTTGAGGAATTTCAACCTAAGAGAGGATTACACTAAGGTGACCCTCTATCCCTTTACCTCTTTGTCTTATGCATGGAGAGATTGTCAAATATGATAAGCTCCAAAGCTGAGAGTAAAAGTTGGAAAGGGATTGAGATTACTAGAGGTGGGCCAAGCCTAACTTGTTTTTCGCTGATGATCTCATGCTGTTTGGCCAAGCTACCATTAATAACTGCAACACCATTATGAAGGTCATGCATGAATTCTGTGACATCTCTGGATTAAGAGTTAACTCCCATAAATCCAAATTGTTTGTTTCCTATAATGTTGAGAGGAGGTATGCTAAAGAGTTGAGCACCATATGTGGTATTCCCCTAACCTCTGAGTTAGGGAAATATCTGGGAGTTCCACTCATTAATGGCAGAGTTAGCAGAAGTTATTTCAATGAGGTTTTAGTGAAAATACAAAACAGATTGGCTGGTTGGAAGGTTAACAACTTATCCATGGCTGGTAGAACAACTCTCATTAAATCTGTGAGCTCTGCAATCCCTTCCTATACCATGCAGGCTATGCTTCTCCCTAAAAGAGTGAGTAATGATATTGACAAGTTGAATCGAAATTTCCTATGGAGTGACACCATGGAAAAGAAAAAAAATTCACCTGATCCAGTGGGATGTGGTTTGCCACATGGCGTTGGTATTAAAAAGGCCAAAGACCGGAATTTGGCTTTGTTAACTAAGCTAGGCTGGCATCTGCTTAGTAACAAAGCAGGTATGTGGTGTGAAATGCTTAAAGCTAAATATTTGAAAAACACATCTCTTTATGATTGGCCTAAGGGCAAAAGAGCCTCCCATTTATAGAGGGGCATTATGCAAACTAGACACATTCTGAGAAAGGGTGTGAAATGGAAAATTGGCAATGGGTTACATGTGAATGTGTGGAAAGATTGGTGGTGTGGAACTAAGGCCTTTGCAGACCTTGAAACCCACACTAACCAAAACAACCACAGTGCACTTACTCGCCCTGCTACTGCTAATGAACTGTCTAATTCTGATGGCACCTGGAATGAGAATCAGATTAACAGTCTTTTCTCTCCTACTATTGCCTCTTTGATACTGGAAAATCCTCAACCATCTTCTTTGGAGATAGACAACCCCTTGTGGAAGGGTACAACTAATGGCTCCTTCACTGTTGCATCTGTGTATAATCTCATTCTTGGCAGCCATGAAAATGAGGAGGATTGGGGCTGGATATGGAAAATGAGATTGCCTCAAAAATTGAAAGGTTTTCTTTGGACTGTGCTCCATAGAAAACTGCTTACAAACCAAATGAGGGTCAAAAAGGGTTTGACAACTGATCCTACATGCCCTCACTGTTGTGGGGTGGAGGATATGTCTCACCTCTTTAGAGACTGTTTCAAAGCTAAGGAAGTGTGGTTAACTATTTTTAACAAATAGTGGTATTTGGATATGATGAGGAAAAATTGGATGGAATGGCTCAAGAGTAATGCAAAAAACAAACTTATGTTCAATGATAACACTTCTTGGCAATATATCTTTACTGTTGCCTTATGGAAAATCTGGAAGAGCAGGAACTCTATGGTGTTTGAGCAAAAATCTTTTCAAACCCAAGAAAGTGTTAAATTTATTATGGATTACTCTAGAGACATACACCAAGCTTTTCTTCATTCTATATCCAATCCTCGACATACCTTTAGACTAATCCATTGGTCTTTGCCTCCTACAGGTAGACTCAAAATGAACACTGGTGGCAACAGAAGCATTGGAGGTGATAGAGGCTTTGGAGGGCTGATTAGAGATGAAAGAGGAGCTTGGGTGTGTGGATTCTACGGAAAGTTGCAAAGTGGCACCAGTGTTGAAGCTGAGCTGTGGGCTCTGTACAAAGGATTGACTGTAATATTGCAAAAAGGAATGAACCAAGTAATCATCGAAACCGACGCAGACCAAATAGTGAAGCTGATGCATGAGGACCCAGGTGACAAAACACCCTTTAAGGACCTGGTACACGAAGCTCAAATTCTCCTCAAAGGCTATGAGTGCTCTGTGCAACACGTTTGGAAAGAAGGGAATTTATGTGCCGATGCCTTGGCAAAAATGAGAGCCAACCAACCAGAAGATATGCTCGTGTTCAATGATCCACCAGCTGAACTAAGATGTCTGCTAGTCTCAGACATGATCGGTTTGTCTAGGGAGAGGACTTAGTTCCTCTTGTTTTGTTTTAGTTTCCGTTGTACCCAAAAAAAAGAAAGTATTAAGAGCATTGGAATGGTTTAGTGTTGATTTGGGAAGTTAGTTAAAAGTTGAATTATTTTTTTTTTTTTATGTGAGGGGTGATATAATTTAAAATGAGTTAAAAGTTAATTTTTAACTTTTTTTAGCTTGTTCTCAAATGCTCCTTTGAGCATCCACACCAAACTCTTTAATTTTTTAGTTAAATTAAAGCTATTTCATTATTTTAGCTACTCACCTTTTAGCACTTACTATATCAAATTCTTTATTCTAACTTATTCTTATTAAATATTATTTTCTTATTATGTTTGTTAATCTTTCTTTTTTTATTAAATTGATAAGTTACCAGTCAAACAATTCTTTAAAAAAAAAAATTGTCATTGACCCGTTGACTGGCCGGACGTCCGGACGGACATCCAGTAACACACAAATAGCGATGAACGATGCCTCACTTGTTATAATGAGTTATTGTACCAACCATAAATTTTGACGAGCTGCACGCGAGTTTGATGCAGATGATTTTTTGAAGTTTTTAGCTAAAAAATAAAGTTTGAAGAGCTTGATGAAGATGCTCTTAGACACCCCTATCAGTGTACTACTGACCATAGCTATTGCAAATGTGAGCAGTTTTTGCACATTTTCATCAAATTTGGCCTTGGTTCTTTTAATTCTCCATATATTGTTTAAAATTTGAGTAAAAGGTGAATCACAAGGAAATCAATCTTAGGTGACCAGACTATTCCAAGAGCCCTTGAGCCAACCTTGAAGTCAGTTGAGTAGAAAGTACAAACAATGTTTAGTTGAGCTTTGGCGATAGATGAGTTTGTGTGGTGTGGACCTCATGTCCGTAAACTGTTCATGCTGATCTATTCAAACCAAGTTGAGTTGGGCCAATAAGTCAGTTCCAAAAGCCATGTCCATAGGCCAGGCTCATTTTGGGCTGTGTATACATTACTAGTCTTCCATTCACAAGCGATGCTTTAGATGAAAGAATATCTAGACTTCGTTTTTACTCACGATCTGTGTTCAATCTTAAAGTCCAGCCCAGCCTGATTTGATCCCTGAAGTTGGCTTGGGTTGGCATTTTGATTTAACCACACGGTTTCATTGGATTGTAGATTGCTTGGGCCATCCTATTCAAGCTAGGTAGGAATGTAAAAATGGCCTGCGGTTCGTGGACAGTCCGAAGCCCGCACGTGGCCCGGGGTGGCTCAGCCCGTTTAGGCCCAAACCTGAGCCCAGATCGAGACCCTGGGCCTAGGCTTGGGCCATCATTTTGAAGCTTGACTCATTGGCCTGCTTAAGGCCCGCTTAAGGCCCACTCAAGACCCGAGGCTCGGCCCGCCCAAGACCCAGTGTCTTTTTTAGTGAAAAATAATAAAATTTTGGTTAAAAAAATTAAAAAAAACAAAAAAAATTGTTCAAGCCCGAGCCCGGGTCCAAGCCGACCGACCCACTCAAGGCTTGAATACCCCTAAGCTTGAGCCTAATTTTCTAACCCGTGCTCCGGCCCGAATTTTGGCGGGAGCCCGCGAGGCCCGACATGGGCCAAGTCAGGCCAAATTTACACCCCTAAAGCTAGGCTTCACCAAGCATATCGCTCAGGCCCATTTCGGGTATGAATGCATCACTTTCTCTACCTATCCATTCACTCAGAAAATCACACCTAGGAGAATGATGCAAAAGGCCAAACCAAGTCGAAATTTTGCAAGGTACAACTCTGCTAATTTTTCATCATACAACACATAAGAAAACTCTTGAAAGTGGATTTGGAATTTGCTTATGGTGAAGTTTCATCAAATTGTTGTCTAGCTAGGCAACCTTTTACAATACGCAACACAATCGCTCTCTAGTGCACACAAATGAAATCTCAAATTTGGAGTCACAAAGAAGCAATTCGCTTAAACTTGCTCAGCAATCTAAAAGTTTGATTACAACATGGGACTTATTACTATTTCTCTGAATATTTGTGCATAATTAGGAAATTAGTGGACCATGTAAGATGTGCAAGGTAAAAAAAAATTCATATTCACTCTTCGGTGTCTTTTTTTTTTTTTTTTAATTATTTATTTATGTTTCAATGCACTATCGCTTTTACTTTGCCACTACATTTCCATAGAAAATGAAACACCCCCACCTCATAATACAGTAAGACATCATTAGCAATGACAAGATTTGCATGTTTTTTGTAATTAAATTAAATCAACTAGGAATGAAAGTGAAAATACTGTAGGTCATTTGAATAGAGGAGATATAACAACCGAGCATGACAACAAATGAAAGTGAATACTGATGATATCAGTAAGTAGATGACTTATGGTCTAGATTAAATGATGATGGATTGGGCTAAATGGTGAAGGATTGGATCTCTTCCTTCGTCGTCTCATTGCAAAATGCCCTTTTGACACTCATGAGTGCCCTTACCAAATGCCGTCCAACATTCAATTCAATAAAAACTTGAGAGAGAAAACAATGGATATTAGGAGATTAGCATCAACTCTGTTTGTGTAAAAGAAAACAAAAAAATCCAATTTCTCTGTAGATGAGTAATCCAACTTGGGCCATGAAGTGAAGTTTAATGGATTCTTGGAAGTTTCCATTGATGTCATCTAGTGAGGAAGCTTCTTCCCCTTTGGTTTTTACTCTTTCATTTCCAATACATAAATTTTCTTGCCAGCCAAACAAAGAAACATAAAGAGTAAAAATTTTGAACTTCCATTTAAGTTTGAAATAGAATGAGCAAGAGTCCAGGTATCTATCATGACATCGGCAAAAAAGCTAGAGGTAATATCATCTTTTGTTCTTCCCTTTGTTTTTTAGTACGGACCGGTTTGGTTGATGAGAAAATAGAGGGGAACGAAAGGGAACAAAACATTCGATTTTGTTTTCAGTCTAATGACTTTCTTAGCAATCAAATGGAATTGTTTTCTACTATGAATTTCTTAGCAACCTAATGGAAGTAGAGGATGAAAACTTCACCGGGCTTTTGTTTTCTTCATTTTTGTTTTCGTGTTTTCGAAAACACGCATCATTTTCATATTTTTTTTTATTATTGTGTGAAAACAATTTTCAAAAATTCAAAAACAATGAGATGTTTTTAGAAAATTTTCAAAACCTTAAAAGTGGGCTGCTTTTAGAAAATTTTCAAAACCTTAAAATTGGGATGTTTTTAGAAAATTTTCTTGAAAACTCCAAACAAATTCCCTCCTCTCTCTCTCTCTCTCATTGTTTTTTTTTTTTTTTTTTCATTTCAGATCTTCTCTACAAGGGTTATGCTCAACAACCACCAGTTCATTATCACTACGGATACTTTAATTGGAGTTTTGATTTGTCTTGTCGAAGTAAATCTCTTTTTAATCTTTCATTTTTGCTTTAGTTTTGTTAGAATAGTAGAGAGAGAAGAAAATATGTATTGTATTGAATGAATTGTCTTATACAATAGAAAGCCTGTATATATAGGCTGAAAAAGAGTATCTTACTATAAAGAGTATCCTATAAGAGACCTAACTATGACAATATCTAATATATTTAGGAAATCATTACCTAATATATGTAGGAATATATACCATATATACATTAACATCCCCCTCAAAATCAAGGAGGATAAACATCTTGAATTTGAAGAGAGAAACTAAAACATGAAATAAAATTAAATAAAATAAAAGGTAAATAGATTGCAATATCCGAACGGGAGCACAAGAGCGCTTAAAATAGATCAAAGGCCGGAACTAAAGCCGGAAGACAGTTTATGGTCGTGTCGGACCATTGTAGGAATTGGCTGAAATTAATGCTAGGACAATTTAAGGTTGTGCCAGACTGATATAGAAACTGGCTGGAACTAATGCCAGGACAGTTTAAATGGGTTATGTTAGACCGATGTAAGAGCTAACCGGAATCAATGTCGAGATAGTTTACGGGGTCATGCCGAACCGTTGTAGGGACTGGTTGTTGAACTAACAAGCGTGGAACACACATAACTTATGACGTGGTGTTGAACGATGATGGCAACAGATGACTGAGTGCGCCAGGAAGCAACTTGGATAGTGCGCCGGGGGGTGAGTTTGGTGGTGCACCAGAGGAAGCGGCTTGGATTGTGCGCCAGAGAGGGGCAGCTTGGGTTGTGCGCCAGAGAGTACGGCTTGGATTGTGCGCCAAAGGAGACGGCTAGGTGGTTTGCATGGTGTATAACCATGTTCACCATGATATAAGTATAATATTCCCCTCAAACTCAAATAGGATTAAAGACAAAAACCAATTTGAGGTTGAGATAGAGTGGAGGAAAAAAAAATGTATTACGAGTAAAAAGCAAAAAAAAAATATAATAGAGATATTTGGAGTATGAATAAACCAGCGGATAAAGGAGGAGATCACCACAAAGTGATACTATAAAGAAAATATAATAGCAGAATGATTTGAGGTCCGGCGGGCGGCCAAGACAAGGTTGCTGCCCGCCGGTAAGGCGAAGAACACCAAGAGCTTAACCTATAGCTCTGATATCATGTTAGAATAGTAAAGAGAGGGAGAGAGAGAGAGAGAGAGAGAGAGAGAGAAAGAGTATCCTACTATAAATCTAACTATGAGAAAAAGTATCCTATAAAAGATACCATATATACATTAACAAGTTTTTTCCTCCATTGTTATTTTCATGTCTTTCCATAGAATCAAAAATGTATATTAATGTATGACCAATTGATGCATATTGTAAACCTAGTAATATTACCAAAAAACAAACCCATGAAAATCAAAGTTAGTTTGTACTTCATATTCAATTAACTCTTTTATACTTCTGCACACCATTGAATTGATGAGTTCAAATTATTCATGAACCTTTGCTAATCTTGCAGTTAATGACATTGTGCCCGGACTCAGGACAGCTTTTGGGTTTATCATACCATATCAAAACAAGGCGAGAACATTCTGCCAATTCATTGCCCTTTTTGTTTTTGTTTTCGTATTTTGGAAATATAAACAACGAAAGGGAAAGCATAGTTTTCGTAATTTTGTCATTTTGTGCAAAAACAGTTTTCAAAATTCAAAAACAATATTTTAGAGTTCCTAAAAAATTGGGTCTGATTTCAATTTTTTTTTTTAATACAGTTTGCCAACTAAATTTAATGTCACTTCACTCATAGTGCAATGGTGATTGTGATAATAGGTGGAATTGCAATACTTGCATGATTACGTTGGAATCACTGCAGGCGCCGGTTTGACAACAACACCCCTCCTAAATTTCTCTGGTGTTTTAGGGAGCGGTTTTTTCTCCATTGGTACCGACATCTCTTTTGATGTTGGGGCGAGGCAATTTGCCAAATACAACGCCGGTCTCAGCTTCAACACCGCCATCCTCATCACTTCCTTGACCTTGTGATCTCCTTTTCTCCATTCTGCTAAAAATTTCAAAAATAAATGCAAATCATCAAGAAAACAACATTTACTAAAAAAAACAAGAGAGACTAATAATTATTCGCTATTAAACATGGTCGATACACTTATGATTGAAAATAATGCAGGAATGACAAGTGTGACACCTTGAGGGCCTCGTGTCACCACACGATAAGTCCTCTAACAAATACCGCCATAGCAGCAGAGCTGACCCATAAATTCTTGAGAAATGAGACTACGCTCACTTTTGGCACCCAACACGCGTTTTTTCCAATTACGTTGGTGAAAGCACGTGCGAGCAGCAATGGAAGACTAGGCGCCCTCGTTCAGCAAGAGTTGTTTCCATCGTTCTTATTGACTGTAGCTGGAGATGTGGATGTCTGGGATGTGATGAGGAGCGCAAAGCTCGGGCTGTCTTTGGCTTTTAGGCCTTAAATAGAATAAATATAGAAAAGAAAGTTCCTCCCTCAACATAGAGCTTGAAGTTGCAGCCATTTTCAGCTAGCCTTAAATATGATCAGCGTGGCGTTTAAGGGCTGCAGAAGTAAGTGTTTTCACGTATGGGAACTACCACTCTGTTCTTAAATTCTGTTTCCAACTTTTCTTAAGCATTATGATAAATACAATAAGTTTCAAGAAGTAGAAATTTCTTCATATCATTTAGTATGGTTGAAATGTTGATAGATCATAAGTGATTTATGAAACCTTCTATTTTTTTTTTTTCTTTTTTCCAAGGAATAGCATTTGATTCTTTGAACAGCTTTCTGTTTCCCAAGCATAAAGAACATATGAAGATCTGGTTTGTTTGGTATTGTTTCTGTTTTCTAAGTTTTCAGTTTTTCTTTTTGGACTATTCATATTTTGGGAAACAAAAACTATATAACGAGTTTGAAAACACTCATCGTTTTAATTACTTCCAAACTTATGGTATGAATGAAGCCAGGCTAAATATAAATAAAAAATGATCAACAGATTCATTACCATACATAAACAACTAAACACAATAAAATTAAGGCCATTAAAAATAAAATACAAAACTTATGCCAAAGCGAGGACAAAGAGAGGCAATACTTAACATATAGAATCAGAATTATGGGATATATATACATATATACCTTTTTGTTGATTGTCTGACAGCTTATGTGAGAAATGAAGCCTGGTCTGGAGCAATGCATGATGTGGGAAAATTTGCATTGATCGCGTTCCAAACTTTCGTTCCTAACAAGAAAATTATCATCCACCAACACGATGCTCCATTGAAATTTGGGGTTTGGATTATACTAATTTGAGAAAACTTATATAATCTTCAGAGGAAATTCAGATTTGAACAATGCCTAAAGGCCTCTCTGCCCTGTTATGTATATATTACTTCTAGCTAGGGATATTTCCTTGCTCATTCAAGTTTCCAACTTTGTGCGAATGTTACAGTTGTCACATCTCATTGATGAAAAATAAGAAAACAATGGCCAATCACATTAGATCGCTAGCTCAAAAGAGGATGGATGGAATAGACCTTATATCTTCTACTAGGACTGTAAAACGAACAAAGCCATTCATTTTCAGCTCGTTAAAATTTGTTCAAGCACGGTTCATTAATTTTCTGAGTTTGGCTCAATAAAATTCTACACATCAGAGAAAAAAAATCAGACTGCTCAAACTCATGAGCTTGTGATTGATTAAAGGCTGATTTAGATCTTTTCGAAAGGTAAAGAAACAAAGTTTGAATAACCTACTACTGAGTTTGATTCAGCTCTTTTCATAACTTTATCTCCCACCTAGCCAACCAAAATGGATCAATTTGTCTCCACCCATTTCATAACTACTGTTATTATTGGTATGACAGTATCATGTCAGCGTGTTAAGTTGGTTGGTGCTCGGATTGAGTGGATCTATGATCTCATTAGTGGGTATGGGGTGGTCTTATGAGAGCTTAAATGCAAGTTTGAACACATAAATTAGTAGTTTTGTATGGAATTAGAAAGCAAAAGGAGTCACTCCTCTATCATGTTTCATCCAAAATTGCTACATTCCGAGATGTGAAAATCCAAATATGGAAATCACCTCCGGGGCTCAAATGTCAAGTCATTGTAACGAGGGATTATGATAGTTTCTGAAGCTTAAATCTGAATTTAAGAATACTGTTTGCGTCTGTAGGACGGTTTGGCATAGTCCATTTCTAATATCAACTGTTCATTTTATATAAAGTCTTCCATGTATATCATCTCTAGAAGAAGAAAAAAAAAAAAAAAGATAGATAGATATAAAAAATAATAAAAATTATAATATTTTGATTTTATCACATTTCCGTTTAAAAAATAGACGGCTAAGTATTTTTTTAAAAACAGTTCTCCCTCTATGTGGCAAAATTTGCACCACCTTGTTGCCAAAATGGTGAAACTTGTGGTCCATAAGTTCGCTATGTTATCAAAATAAATATTAAAAAAAAAAGTTTGATCATTTAAAATAGAAAAATTTACATATAAATCTCATCTCGAATAATGGTGATTCGTTTAGGTTCAAGAAATTTTTTATAAACCAATTAATCCCATTAATTTTGAAAAAGTAGATTTAATATATTATTTTGAAATTGAATTTACGGTTATATTCTTATTTTTATTATGTTTCCTTCTCTTTTTCTTTTTTTCCTTTTTTATTTTTTTTTCTTTGTGCTAGAAAAGTAAGATACACAACTTATGAGAATCAAATTTAGGATGAATTTTTATATGGAAATCTTTTTTTTTAGAATGGCTTGAAATATGAGATTCTTTAAACATTTCAAAAAGAGTAAAAAAATTGACTTAAAATATGAGATTCTTCAAACATTTCAAAAGGATGTGTGATTCTTTAAACATTTCAAAAGGAGTATAAAAACTCATTAGTAAGTTTTGAACAAATGTATAACTTTAAACTGTAACATTCTAATATAACACTCAAACGTAACATTTCAATGTAACACCCAAAAAAAAATACTTAGTATATTTTTCTCAAATGAAACACTCTAATGTAACACAAAAAAAAAAAAAATTCTTAATGTACTTATCACAAACATAACACTTCAAAAAAATGTGAGATTTTTCAAACCATTCCAAAAGAAGTACAAAAATTCCTTACTAAGTTTTGGACAAATGTATAATTTCACACCATGATTGTTACGTTTGAGGAACAGGCTATTTTAGTAACTTTTTGGCTTTTTACGAAAAGGTGTGCAGAAAAGTAGAGAGGTGATGTGATGTGTTTTAGTTGGCTTTTTGGCTTTTTGGCTATTTTAGCCACTTCCCAAACATTTAGTATTTTTGTATGTATTGGAGTGTTACGTTTAGAATTACATTGATTGGAATGTTACGTTTGAAAAAAATATACCAAGAAATTTTTTTTTGTGCTACATTGGAGTGTTACGTTTGGAAAAAGTACATTAAAGAGTTTTCTGAGTGTTACGTTGTTACGTTTAGAAAAAATACATTAAGAAATTTTTTAGTGTATTACATTGGAGTGTTACATTATTAGAATGTTACATTGGAGTGTTACGTTCTTATTCGTAATGTGGGATTTGTTTTAAAATGAGGGAAAATCCAAAACTTCTATAGTGTGAATTGTCCAAATGTGTAATTTTACATTTGGAGAAACTTACTTTTATTCCTCAAAAATTAAATCCAACCTTGTTAGTGACTACCATTTTGTTTAATTTTCACTTTGGAAAATGATTTGTCCCCCTAAAAAAGCCCCCCTAATCCCCCTAATGCCTAAAACGACGTTGTTGGGCTTTTTTTTTTTTTTTTTTGAAAAAAGATTTGTGCCTCGAATCTGGCTCCCCCGAATGCCCCGAATTGGTGAAACGACGTCATTTCACCAATTCAATTTTTTTTTTTTTTCTTCTTCTTCCTCCTGTCTGAACTCTGAAATGGGTGAGGGAGAGGGAGAGGGAGAGGGAGGGAGAGGGAGAGGGAGAGAGAGAGAAAGAGAGAAAGGGGAAGCAGATCGCGTCGCCTCCGCCGCCGATCGCGTCGCCTCCACTGCCGATCGCGTCGCCTCGGCCACGATCGCCGCACCTCCGCCGATCGCCATGCCTCTGCCTCGCCTCCAGCCCATTTTTTAGGGCCCCCTCCAGTCCTTCCTCCCCCTCATCCTCCTCTCCCCCTCCCCCTCCCCTCCTCCTCCTCCTCCTCCTCCTCCTCTCCTCCCTCCTCCGTCTTCTTCTCCCTTCTTCGGCTGAAAAAAAAAAAAACAGAAACAAAGACAAAAACGACACCGTTTTAATGTTTAGGGGCATTCGGGGGAGCTCGGATTCGAGCTCCCAATCGCGGTTGTTTTTTTTTTTTTTGCCTTGGTTTGAAATTTAGGGGGATTAGGGGGCCAAAAATTAGGGGGATGTAGCATAGCCCTTTTTACTTTAATGAGACTTTTGGATTCATAAAAAAAAGGAAAATGATTTGTCCCCCTAAAAAAGCCCTCCCTAATCCCCCTAATGCCCAAAACGACGTCGTTTTGGGCGTATTTTTTTTTTTTTTGCCTTGGTTTGATATTTAGGGGGATTAGGGCCAAAAATTAGGGGGATGTAGCACAGCCTAAAAAAATACTAAGCCTCCGTTTGGCAGAGTTTTCAAATCTAATTCAACACTCACTTTTGAGTGTTGTGTTTGTTTAGGTTTTTCAAATCACAATTCTACACTCATTTCTCAAAACTCATTTCAAAACATAATCATTACTTTTCAAAACTCATAACCAAACACATAATTCAAAACTCTTTTCAAAACTCCATTCAAATCAATATTCTAAAAATATTTTAATTTTGTTAAGATTTACGATTTTTTTTAATTTTTTAATTTTTTAATTTTTTGAATATTTTTAAATATTTTAATTTTTAAATATTACAATTTTAATTTTTAAATTTTAAAATATTTTATAAAAATAAATTCAAACTCTATTTTATAAAAATATTTTTAAATATTTTAATTTTGTTAAGATTTACGATTTTTTTTAATTTTTTAATTTTTTAATTTTTTGAATATTTTGCAATATTTTAATTTTTAAATATTACAATTTTTATTTTTTAAATTTTAAAAGATTTTATAAAAATAAATTCAAACTCTATTTTATAAAAATATTTTTAAAATATTTTAATTTTGTTAAGATTTACGATTTTTTTTAATTGAGTTTTGTTTTATGTGTTTGGTTAGGATTTGAGTGTACAGTTGTTTTTAAATTAAAATATTAAAATTTTAAATTATTTTAATTTTTTGAATATTTAAATTAATTTTTACTTATTAAATTTTTTAGATTATTTAAATTATTTAAATATTTATGATTTAAATTTTTTGAATATTTATTTTGAAAAAAATTATTTCCTTTGTAGTATTTTTAATTAAAAATTAATTAATGTTATTTTTTGTTAATAATAAATTTTTTTAATTGAATTTTAAAAAGAGTTTGGTTATGAGTGTTGATCAAAATTTTCAATAATGTGAAAGTAATGTGTTTTGTTATGAGTTATAACAATTTGAATTAAGTTTTGAAAACTCTTTTCAAAACTCATAACCAAACAATTTTCTTACTTCACATGTCAAATCAAACTTTCAAAACTCAATTCTACACTCAATTCAAAATTCAATTCCACACTCAATTCAACACTTTATTCAAAAATCATAACCAAACAAATTTTCTACACTCAAATCATAATTCTAAAACACACAAACTCAAAATACAACTCATATTCTCAAATCATAATTACAAAGCTCTACCAAACGGAGCCTAAATAATTCACAATATCACATTTTAAAATTTATTAGTGTTTTACTCAATTTTTATTATTTTTCTGGTTTCCTTCTAAAAAGCTTGCTTATTGCCAAACAAGTCATACGCCTAAATAAAATTAAATTGTCTTAAATCAGGAAAAGAAGGGGAAAAAATATTTTTTTTAAAAAGGTCTAAAACTATTGAGCCCTTAACGTTGATGCATTCATTTGACCAATGTTGATAAAGATTTTGGTTACTGCTGTTTTATAGATTTTGTTAACTCATTTCTTTGTTTTCTTAATTTTCTTTGTCATGAAACTCATGAATTGAGTTTTTCTTTGAAAAATTTACTCATAAATCCTATAGAAGGGAATATTCATCCATTTAATTTTAAGAATTTTTTATGAATCAATTAGTCTTTTTTCTAAGAAATTGTATTTATTTAATTTGGTACCATTTGAGTTTAAGTGAATGCCCTTTCGTGATTTATTTTTTTTAATTTTCTGGTTCGTTTTTAGGATGGGAATAGAAAGATGAGGTGTGGAAGATTCTTTTGGAGGGATTGATAGCTGAAGTGTTAGTTGTCGAGCGTGAAAATTTACGTTTTTGTTACATTGAAGTGTTATATTAAAGTGTTACATTTGAAAAAAGTGCACTAAGGAGTTTTTGTGTGTTACATTGATTGGAGTACTACGTTTGGGAGAAATACACTGATGAGTTATTTTAGAATGTTACGTTTAAGAAAAGTATAAGAAGTTTTTTAGTATATTACATTAGAGTGTTACGTTTAAGTTGTTAAAAGTACACTAAGAAATTTTTTTGAAATGTTACATTATTACGTTTAGAGTGTTACGTTTGAAAAAAATACTCTAATGAGTTTTTTTGAAGTGTTACATTTAGTAATTTCAATATTATGAAAAAAATCCACATTTGTCTCCCAACACATAACACATGTGCGTTTATACTTGGCCCCTTTATGTAATTCATACTAAAATTGGACCTTTGGGTCCACAAAAAAAAAAGAAAATGACCAAACAGTTTATAAGATCAATATTTAAAATTTATTAGTGTTTCATCCTGTATATATCTATATATATATATATATATATATAATAATATTTAATAATTATAACTATTTCATCATATTTGTTTTTAAGGGCACTGTATTTTTAAAATCATTATTAGATGAGTAATAATACTATACAAATTAAATTATACCTATCATATTATTACTAGTTGGCCCTCCACGCGCTTCGTGCGTGAGGGTCGTGCTACAATTTCAATATAAATATTTCTACAAATTGTGTTTGGTTTATGGATTTGAGAAATAGACTGTAGTTATATTTTGTGTCTAATTTGTTTATTTTTTCTTTTTCTCTTTGCCAATTTCTATATATTAATGTTGATGGTTTGATAATAATAAGCATACGGTATACATCTTAGAGCATAAATTTAACCAACAAAAATTGGATAACATAACATTATACATTATAGTAGATATGCATCTTGGCAAATAATATTATTTCATGTCGCTTGAATATGTTAGAAATGGGTTTTGAAAAAATCTGGAAAAACATAATTTTTTCTTAACTTTGATCTATTTTCTAGGTGGGACCCGTGCACCAATGTTGGTGGGTTTAAGTGGTAATGCGTTCTATGTCGCGTTGTGATTCACGTGGTATATTTGGTTGTTTAAAACCATTATCGGGTGAATGAGAAATTGAAGCCAAAGTGAGCTCCATGGAAATTGAGTTTTTGGTGAAAAATTCCTTAAGGTTTGAATAATGGCTTGTCCCACATTGATTTGGTGGGAAACTTTGAGTGGATTTATAAGGCATGGGATTGGAACTTGGGGTAGGCCCTAGGGGGCACCCAAGTTTTGTAGAAATGAAGGTTATGGGCTAGGCCCATTGGACCCAAAATTACCATGCGCACGCTGTTGTCTGGTTGATCGAGCAAGTTGGGCTTGGGCGCGGGTGCACGGTTGGGTTGGGCTTGTGATTAAGGCCGAAATGTACATCATTGAGGCCGTTAATTAGAATATCTTAACTTCACTTGCTGGTCAAACTGTATACTTTATGTGTGTTGAATGTCAATCAAGTTGTACATCGTCAGAGCATAAAATGGGCAAAAAGACAGAATTTGGACAGAGTTGACTTTCCCGCACGTGCGTTGACTTTTTCTTGGAAAGTCAAATCGACGTTTTAAACCTGTTTGGAAGTGAGTAGAAGTATAAAAAGGCAAGGAAAAGGCTAGATTAGGGTTCTGAAATTGTTTTGACCTAAAGAGAGAGGCTAGGGTTTGGGAAAGAGAGGGAAACAAAAGCTTCAAGGATGTCTCCCATGGTGGTTTCTTCTCTATCTACCTCATTCCACTCCTCCATAAGTGGCTAGTCTTCTTTTCTAGGGTTTTGATGAAACCCTAGCCATGTAATTATTTTGTTTTCTTTTTTATTTTTAATTATGTAAAGGTTTGAACATTGTTTGGTGATTTAGAGGTTTCTTTTATATATTTTCATTATTTCTTCGAATATTTGACTTTCTATGATTGTTGAATGTTATCCATACATGAGTTTTCTATTCCTTCACATTCAAGGTATGAGACGAACCATGCTACGAGGAACGAGTCGTATCACTACCTTAGTTTAGAGTAAACGATCCGTATTACTTGAGATGGTTCGTGCTTGTACATTGAATGTGATAATCTTCTTGTTAAATGCTTTGAGCTTGTAGTTGTGAAGCTGTTGGCTTTTTGGCTTTCGAAGGGTATTTTTGTAAATGCGAGCGTGCCAGCAAGGATCAATCAGTCCTTACAGAAATTATAATTGCCAACCAATTATCAGACGATTGTGTTTTAGTTCTTTCAGCCTCAATGAAGAGGACTTTTACTGGTGGCTTGACTTAGGAGAAATTAAGCAAAATAACAGATGAATGACGAACAAATGAAGTATTTCATTAAGATGAAAACTTACAATGATCCAAACTCAGCCTCGTAGAGGTTTACAGCGATAATCTACTCGAAACTACTCCTATGAACGAAGTGCAGTGCAGGAATTTAAAGTGCAGGAATGTAAAGAACAGGTATTTAAAGTGCAGGAAATGTAAAGACTGGAACTGTAAAACTGGAAAAGAAAATATGAAGTAAATGACTGGTTTGTTGGATCTGAGTCTAGGGGCTTTTTCTGGGGGCTTCCCTGCTATTTATACTTGTCAAGGATGACCTTCGAACTGCACTTCAAACCGTCGAACTGCTCCTCCATGATCGCTGACCATGTTGCCTTATAAGTAGTTCCATTACACCATCATTTGCAGTTAGGCTTCCCTCCTATATTTGAATTTGAATATGAGTAACCGTTGAAGCCACGTCACCTTGCATCTCTTTACTGATCCAATGCTACTCAGATCACGTGAGAACCAATATTAATTGCCACGTGTACGATCAGGATCAAAGACTTGACTAGTCTTCCTATATTACCCTCACTCTGCCACGTGTCGAATTGTGATTGGCTTTTACAAAATATGTAGCCAACATTACCCCCCGCACTAATATACCCAATACTTGGTGATATTAGTGGATCAAAGCTCTTTTCCCGCGTTTTTTTTTTTTTTAGAACGTGCATGGGGTAAATTCTGGAAATGCAACTGTCAGTTATTGATGATCATTTGCATTAATTCACTTTCAATCTTGTGAACGCCCCAATATCTTAGCACTTGCACAGACTGATACTCCTTCTATGGCCGAATCAACTTTCTCCTCCATTGATCGAGCACACGAAGAGTCATATGATGATGCTGTTCCTCCTCGAAAGAATTTTCATGCATTAATTAGCCACCTTTATCCACCTTTCCATATTCAGGTCATGGATGCCTTTACAAATCATCGACCTTTGGATTACGAACACATTGCTCTTAATCTTTCGATTCAGAAACTTGCGAAATAGATACAAGAAGTTCCTCCTCTGACTCACTCTTGTGCTTCGAACAAACTACTCCCAAATCTTTGATTCAGAAAGTTGCAAATATGGACTTGGGAAACTCTTCTTCACAAACCTTTGCATGGGATAAAGCTACAACTTCTTCATCTTCTGGGGTTTCTGGCTGGACAAGTTGGTCAACCCCTGAGACTTATGATTTGAGGGAACTAATCAACCATCATTTTGTTGAGTTCACTGACCCTTTAGAGTTCCCTTCCTACGCTCGAAATTTAGTGGTCTACCCTTACGTGCCCATTGACCATCGACGTAGTTTGGAGGAGAATCTGCTTGTGGCATGGTATACATCTTCCATGCCCACAACGACAGTGCTTGTTGCCCGACGCCCAGAAGAGGCACAAGGGTATAACCCATCATTCTTAGCCCAGAAGGCGAAGATTTGTTCTTCTGACTGGCTTGATTATATTAATGCCTTTGTTCCTTCCACCCCATGCCATCTCCCATAATAGAAGCATCCACACCTTCTTCTCCATCTTCTGAAGCAGAAGCATCTACACCTTCTCCTCCACCAACTCTTTGCTGGACAGAGAAACTGAGGCTTGCCTCCCCATGAATGAAGTCTTTCTACCTTACAAACCTCCACCATCCTCTACCAGTTGAGCGGAAACAAGCTCAACTTCTGTTTGCAGCTTTCTCTCACTTGCCCTTCAATGTTCTTGAGGACAGTCCCTCTCAAGAACTTTCAATGGGCTTGTGATATTCTGACTAGGGGCCATGTCCTTAATCCCCTTGCCCAAGCAGAACTTCATATGTTCCTGGACCAACTTCCATTGCTCCTCTACTGGCATCGAAATTCTATGGCTACTACACAATCTTTAGACCAACTTTCGTCTCTTCGAATTCATGCCCAGTACGAAGCAGAGAACTTCATCGAAGAATTCGATGATTTCAAGAATAAAGATTCTGCGTATTGGAATGATTTGGTCATAGACGAATTGGAACAAAGATTGAGAGAGGAAGCCTTCGAAATAAAGGCTAAAGAGCTCTACTACGAAGTGAGAGCACATCAACTCATGCAGCCAACATTAGAAGAAATAGAAGATATAATAAAGAAAGAACAAAAATTCATTGATCACTGTTGGACCAAATTTCATGATCTTGTTATTTATTCCATTCCTTATTTTTATGAGCTTGAGTTTATACCCAGATAGGGTTATTCGATGTAATTGCCGTGGCTTGAATACAAACAAAATTCTTCTGTATTTGGCATTGTTTGACCCTGTTTCCTTTTGTCTTCAAAAGCCAATTCAGAGCTTCGAACTGAACAAACTCATTCTTCAAACTGGACACAATTGTTAAAACACTAAAATCAACATGAATTCTTCCAACTTTTGGAATAGAATTGACAATTCTGCTGATTTTCATTTAGAATCAGTGCTTCGAATTTAACAATCTTATCCTTCGAATATAGATCCAATTAATTCCAATAAGGATGCTGAGATGAATTGTCCAATTTATGGACTATGGTTACCAACTCTTGTTGATTTTTGTTTGGAATTGGTGCTTCGAATTTAACAATCTTTCCCCTCAAAGCCTGTTTTAATCATAACCAAAATATAGTCATGGTTAATACTGACTAGCTTTGCAACAGTCCATACTTACAACAATATGGAAATTGCCCTTGGGGTACACTGTTTTAACCGAACAAACAATTCTCTGTGTATATACAAACCAACTATTGGTTTAGATGTTTCGAACAACAATTCACATCCTTAAGAGGCCTTAAGTTTTGCCTCAAGGGTATTACTTTTGTTAAGAAACCTATTACAGGTCTTTGATCTCTTCTAAGTAAACCCACCCTTGAGTATTCTTACATCTTTAAGCATCTAGTATGCTTCGAAGCCGACTTTTGTATTTCGAAGCCGTTGTTGTTTGATTTTTTGGCGCCAAAATCTGGTTTCGAAGCCAAATATCTTGCTTTGAAGCTGGCATCACCATCCGGAATGTGCTCTTCCCTCAAAAAACTATCAATATTGGATGAGACTCCTCGTATTCGTACTTTTAGTACTTAGCGACTTACGCAATATATCTTTCAGACACAAAAGCTTTAAAAATCCTTTTGTTTTGTGCCCTGAAATCACTTGCTCTTTTAACGCACAAAAACCCTCATCAGTCTTCCAACTTCTCTCTACTCCCTTCTTCACTTTCTGAAAAAACATACTATCAATGGCTTCTTTTTCACCAGAAGTGCCAGTCATAGAACGTGTGAGCTCATCCGTGGCCTTGAAAAGGCTCATTGATGCAGAATGTGAGAAGTACAAGGCTGGGGAGAAAAGCGCTATCGACGGGCGTATCTTTGTTCCTCGTCGCCATGTGCAGCAAGATTACGTGCTCGGGCCCATATTCAAGGAGATCCTTATTGAGCTCCCAGCACTATATCCTCGTTTGGAGAACCAATGTCTCCTTTATGAAGGTGGTCTCGACTGGAGGAACTGGAGAATCAATCGCCCCCACCGATGCTGGCCCACGGTGAGACCGGAATGGCAAGAATGGTATGACCGGGTCATCCCTGCTAGGACATTGGACCTTCAAGAGCTTTGCCTTCTCGATACTTTCCGACTATCTAGGGTAACTATCTCAGAGGACCCTTTCTTAGTTCCTGCTGCCTTATGTTTTTGGAATCCCATCTTTAATTTCTTTCAATTTAGATGT
Organism: Camellia japonica; assembly: GCA_030407325.1. Taxonomy (NCBI): domain Eukaryota; kingdom Viridiplantae; phylum Streptophyta; class Magnoliopsida; order Ericales; family Theaceae; genus Camellia; species Camellia japonica. Next base: position 96,992,160 of record JAPPVO010000059.1, read on the forward strand.
GGGATAATGGCCCCTACTGTTCTTGATATTTGCCATCTACTAGGAGTATCCCCTATTGGTACCCCCATTACACCAGATTTCCCTGACTTAGCAGTCCCTTTCTCCCTCCCCTCTCTTAACTCATCTTACAGTGATTTTGTTAAAGTTGAGAATAAAAGAGAGGGCCTGGTAACTGATAGGGAATTCTTTTCCTTCTTGTTGTATTGGCTTTGCAAATTCCTTTTCTGCACCTCCTCCCAAAAAATTATGCCTGAATTTGCCCCTCTTGCCAAAGCCTTTGTTCTATAGAAAATGGTAGCCTTGGCCCCATATGTTCTAGGCCATGTATATAGAGTTTGCTCCCTCTTTTGTGAAAAACCTTTAGATGCTAATCAAGGGGGGCCATTCTGGATCCTTCAACTTTGGCTTTTTGCCTATTTTTTTGAATTACAATCCAAATGCCTTAAATTTTCTAGGCTACACTCTCTCACCCATGGCATAAGACTGGCCAATGCTTCACTCTCTCCCTCCACTCTTGCCTTTTATTTCTCTTTCTTCCACCAACTACCAGTTGCCCTTCCTATTCACCGTTTTCGTCCCTTCGAACCCAGCCTTGGTCCAACTTGGTTGAATAATTTCCTAAGTGACAAGCTCTGCGCCTCGCCTGCTCACAAGGATATATAGGCTTCCCTTCTGCTTCCTAGAGAGCTATTCATCGGGACTACGAACCCCAGGGCTTACAAATGCATAGCTGAGCCTTATTGTCCTGCTCAATTTGCTAGGCAATTTGGCTTCACACAAGGGGTCCCAATACCTCTCTGCAGCAACACCAATTTGAGCCTTACTAGGAGAGATTTGAAGGTTCGGAGGTTGAGGCTAGAAGAGGCAACCTTCATATTTATAGATGACTTGACCAATTTTGAGTATACCCCTTTCATTCCTCAAGGTACCGTATTGAAGAGATACCAAAATTGGTGGGTGAGCAATATGGAAGTCTATTTGGCCATTTCACCTCAAAACCTACTAAAGGTGTTGGATGTGCCCAAGCCCAAGGGAACTGGAACTGCTACTTCTTCCACTGTGCCTCTTCCAACCCAGTCCACTCCTGCTGCCTCAACTCCTCTTAAAGTCACTCGGGCTGCTTCGAAGAAAGGTATATACCTTTGTTTTCTTTCTTTCGACTTTCTCTATGATGCTGGTTATCTTATTCTTAATTCTTCTTCTGTGAAGGTGGTCAACAGCAAAAAAAGAGAAGACTTCTTGAGCTAGAGAATGAAGTATCTGAGGTTCAAGTAGAGGAAGAAGAAGAAGAAGAAGAAGAAGAGCAGGAGTCTCCCTTGAAAAGAAGAAAGAAAGTGATTGACTTGGTTCAACAGGAGGCAGCTGCTAGAGAAGTAGAAGAGGAGCTCTTTTCTAGGGAATCCAGATCTCAGTCTGAAGAAATTGAGAAGGAAATTGAGAAGGAGCCGACAATGTCAACACAGAGAAAAAAGAGAAGAAAGATAACTGTCTCTCCTTCTGATTTCGTCGAAGACTCCAATTCCGAGACCATTGCCGAAGCAATAGAAAAAAGAAGGAAAGTGGCTGCTTTGGCTACTAATTTGGTTGAAGATCCCGTCCACGACGCAGCTGCTAAGGCCGTAGAACAAGAGTATTCCAAGGCCATAATTGTCTTTGAGAGGGCTGAGAAGAGACGGCAGCAACAATTTCTGAGGGATGAAGCTGCTGCTGCTGACGCACTTCAAAGAGAAGCTGCAAGAAGGCAACAGACTGCCGAACATTACTCTCTTCGCAACTCTCCCATCAGTGCCAGCGCTTCTGGAACAAGTAATTTCTTTCATACCTCTATTCTTTCCTTGTCGAATCTTTAATATTTAGACTTGACATTACTTCATATTTCTTTGCAGCAATAACCACTGAGCCTATCCCTCAATTTACTTCTCTTTCGAGCCTTGCTCCTCCTTCTCCTTCCAAAGAAATTCCAATTGCTACCTCTTCTTCGAAGGCAGCTAATTCCCCAGTTGAGGGTGCTGGAAGTTCTCCAGCTCATAATTCATCACCTTTGCCTACTTCCAACCCCTCATCGTTTGATTCATTGGTGGCTAGGACCATGGAGACTGCTAAAGATGCTCCATCTATTTCTCCTATCCCCATGCAGTCCTCTGTACCTTCCACCACAACTCTTTCTGCGCCTCTCATGTCTATGGATGAGGTTGATGTCTTCGAAGCCAGACTAGCTAGTCTCTTCGACATACCCTCTACCTCTCCAATATTCAATGTTGAAGCTGAGCCATTAATTTTGGCTGACTCCTTGCTGGAAATTTTCGAGAGTTCTTCTTCCTCCAGTAGTAAGCCTTCTGCACCTTCGATAGACCTGGAGACATGCCTGGATCTGTTGATTTCCTTTTCGAGGATCCCCTTCGAGGCTCTACAAAGGCCTATAATCAGAAATGGGTTCCTCCAATGCTGCAAAGTTGCTGAGTAGTCCGGCATGAATGTTTCAAGTCACCTATCTCAGGCAGCAGCTACTGTCGATTTTTACATTAGCATTTGTTAGGCTGCCAAGGCTGAGGATGAGAAATTGGCTGGCGATCAGAGTTTTGTTTCCTACGTACATACTGAAGTGTCAAAGCTTAAGGAACAACACTCCTCTGCCTCCCAGTTTTGAGTCCAGTTGCTGGAGAGGAAAGCTCAACTTGAAGAGGAGCTATCTGCAGTGAATCAGGCCTTAGTTCGAACTGACACTAAACTACAAATCACCAACCAAGGACTGGCTGATCGAAAGGAAGAAATGGCTGCAGATATTCAACTGTTTTCAGCATTTACCAATAGGAAATCTGTTGTACAAAAACAATTAAGACACTGTAATGATTTTTGGGCCAATTTGTGGCAAAATGTACTTAATTCTTTATGAAAAAACAAAGTTTTGTCTATCATTTAAGCAGTCTTATGTTCTTGTACTTGGTGTTTATTTTATTCCTTGTGTTTCCCAAATAGTTGGAAAATAAGGCTTCAAATATCTGCCATTAATCTTTTTGGGATGTATATACCCATTCAAATTTCTCAAATGGTATGCTCCAAAAGGCAGAACTCTATGAATTCGATATGGTCCTTCCCAGTTAGGTGACCATTTGCCAAACTTATGACTTTTAATTCCTATTGGGAGTATTGTTTTCCATACCAAATCACCTTCATCAAAGCCAATATATTTGACCTTCTTATTATAATTTTTGGCTGCTTTCTTCTTTTGCAAGAGAATGCTATTTAATGCCAGAACTCTGGCTTCATCTATGCCTTCTAATTTCAAGCACATACTCTGATGGTATTGCTCAGGATCCAACTGATCTTGGCACCTTACCCTTAAGGATTTAACATTAATCTCCACAGGTAACACTGCATCATGCCCATATACTAAGGCATAAGGAGTAACTCCTGTGCTTGACCTTGGGGAAGTTCTGTAAGCCCACAAAACATCCAATAATAAGTTATGCCAATCCCTGGATTGTCCTCCACAACCTTTTGTATTCCTTTTTTCAAGGATTTATTGGATGATTCAACTTGACCATTTGCTTGTACATAATATGGGGTGGAATTAACGAGACTAATTCCAAATTCTGCCACGAAGGACTTCACCATCTTTCCATCGAACACAGTCCCATTATCCACAGTTATAGTTTGTGGGATGCCAAATCTATGGATTAGATCCTTGATAAATCCAATGACCTCTGTCTAGTCTACAGCTTTGTATGACTTAGCTTCGACCCACTTAGTGAAGTAATCAGTGGCCACTAGAATGAAACAATGATGCTTCGAAGAAGGTGGGTGTATTTTCCCCATCATATCCATAGCCCACCCTCTGAATGGCTAGGGCTTCACTACTGCATGTAGGTCAGTTATGGGCACATGCCTTATTGTGCCATGCTTTTGGCATGCCTGGCAACCATTTGCATACTCTATGCAATCTTTAAGGATAGTTGGCCAATAGTAGGAATGCCTTCGAAGCAACCATCTCATCTTCACACCAGGCTGATGAGCACCACAAATGCCTTCATGAACCTCAGCCATAGCTGTTAATGCTTCTTTTAGGCCTAAACATTCCAGCAATAAGCCATCTCCCCCCCTTTTGTAGAGAGCATTGCCATATATCATATATTGCATAGACTGCAATTTAATTTTCCTGCTGGCCTTCGAAGATGGACCAGCCAAGTACTGTATTATTGGATGCCTCCAATCTTGTTCTTGTAAGTCATTATGATTGACTTCCAAGACCACATTCCTTTTATTCAAAGGTGGTATCAATTTCTGATATGTTGTTTGGCTTATGTCCCTTTGGGCATTATCCCTTCTCTTAAAGTTCGAAGCTTTCTGAGCCACATCATTAGCTCTATTATTCAAGAATCTTGGAACATGAATTACATTTGCTATTTGAAATTGAGAAAGCAGATGTAATGCAACAACATAGTATGGTAAAATACTTATGCTTTGACACTTGAAAATCCCTTTCACTTGGTTAACCACCGATTGAGAATCTCCGAAAATGTCAACTGCATGAACTTATAATCCAATAAGAATTTCTAGTCCCACTATTAAGGCTTCGTATTCAGCTTGGTTATTCGAACAGGTAGCTTCATCCACTCTGAAACCATGTGTGGTTTCTACCCCTTGTGGTGATTTAATCACAATACCAATCCCAGTTAAGCCATTGGCTTTCGACCCATCGAACCACATCTGCCATAGCTCAACATTAGCCATCTCTTGGCTCTCTGTTTGAGATGGATGGTCTGCCAGAAAATTGGCTAAAACTTGCCCTTTTACTGCCCTTTGGGGGACATACTGTAGACGTCCCTGAACGCCCCGGGAGGATGAGTCCCGTTCTGTTCATTTTGGGCTCACTACAGTTCAGGACTCAATGTCACGGTTCTCAATCTAAACCAAAGAGTCCAAATCCGGCAAATCGTTTTGAGAAAACAGATTTTTTTTTTAGAAGTGCCAAACATGGACTGCTTTGCCAGATACAGAGTCGCCACCTAAATATTTTATTTTTGGGAAATTTAGGAAACCCTGACTCGTGCCTAAGGCCACGTGTCCGTCATCACCAAAGTTGCCTCGGCTCGGGAACTTGGGTATGATTGGAGAAGGTCACTTCGTGAGCACCCCCGCTCGCCCGATCAAAGATCGGCCTCTACTAATCATGATATCTAGTTTTGAAAACATTATGCGTTCTTATTCCAGTTATTAGCCTAGGTTTACTATGTGACGCGCACAGCATACAAGTATAGACCGGGTCGCCTGAATTGGAACAAAACATTTCATGTTTGTTTTTTGAAAGATGGTTTGCTACTCGCAAGTAGGCTTAAAATGCAGATTTTGCCACCCTCAGGTGGGCTTAGAAAAGATGGTTTTGCCACTATCTAGTGGGCTTAAAACTCACAGTCAATGCATTGTTCCAATCCAAATAACCCAACCTTCACCCACAGGCATTCAGCCAGTTATATCACATAAGCAAATAGCCTCATGGTAAGCATGCTATCATGGCAGTCACTCACACGCATGCAAGGATACTAAAGCATAAAAACTTACCGAGTACTCCAGGCCAAAACAGAAACTATGTTAGAAATCCATGCATGATCCTAACTATACAGAAATGCCTAATGCAACACATGTAGGAATGCAACTATAGCAGGCTCGGCTATTCTAAACATGGCATATGGAATGCTACAGCTAACATGTATTCAACTCAGAATTGAAATACAATGCAGTGAGTATGATGCGCCGAGCCCGGTGCATGAAAAACAGATAAATGAATGCAAACATGCTATCATACTGTATGCTAATTGAAACATGCCCTAATCTAACCATCATAAGCTAGTAAATAAAAGGGAGAAAGGCGTGGGGTTGGAAGACATACATCACACGCACACACACTTATTACAACATTGTGCCCTCACTCGGAGGGTCCAAATAAATAATATACAGTCCCAAATGAATAATTACAGTCCGAATAAATACCAAATCCCAATTAATTAACAAATTAATCTAGGAAAGCAGTAAATTAGCATGCAAGCTAGGGACTGCCTCGACTCTGCTCCGGATGATGAATGATGCATGTTCGGGTTGCCTGGCGCGGAAATCCATCGCGATGCCCCAATTAGCCTCTGTTTATAATTAAGCCCGGAATATTGCGCGAAGCCCCAAAAGATTGCCGGTTTCTGATTTGCTGCAACAGAGAGCAGAAAAGGGGCATGGCAATGTAATTTCACATATGTATGCTTGACTACTCTTCAGGGAGTGTAGTCCTCGATCCTCGTGCCACCAATCGCGCATCTCGATGCATGATGGCCGAGGAGTCGATTTGCACGACTCAATATGGAATGAATGCACATGAAAACACAACAAGGCCTAAACTCCATCATGGATAATCCGGAGTGTCGGCGACTGGGAATTGAGACACGTTCCGTCACTCGAAGTACGAAACGTCCCTCGTTTCTCGTGCTCGGGCTAACTCCTATCCCAAACACAATGCAATATACATGGCATGCATGAATGCAACTAATATACAACCTAGCATACACAATGCTATGAAATGGCATACACAATGCATGATGTAACACGGCATACACGATGCTCTAACATACAACCTAGCATACGCAATGCTATGAATTGAAATGGCATACACAATGCATAACGGACTTACACCAACATAAGTGGACCTCAGCCACACTCACATCAGCGGCCATAAGATGAAAATGAGACACTCGAGATACGTGCACACATGCACGCAAACCGAGGACCGATCCTAAGGCACAAATGCCACTCTAACAAGGCATGGCAAGGCATGAAATATGGCATACAAACATACAAGTTTCAGCACTAAAATGCGATGCAAAATGATCCCAAAACATGGAAACATGGCACCCGATGCATGGAATGTTCCCGAAACACAAAACTAGGCACATGTATTGACCTATAGCTATACAAAGCATGCATTATTTGATCATGAAGCATAAAGGCAGAGCCAAGGCAGTCCCAAAATATGCATATTCTTAGTTCAAAGCATGGCCAAAAGAAGCTAACAAGATGGACTAAAATAGCATGCAACTTTGACTAGCAAACATGGTTTATATGGCAAGTATATGAAGCATATGGAATCTCACCAAACCAGCCAAAATCAGTTAACAAAACATGCCAAAATATGCCCAAATAACCACTGAAATGAAGCCAACACATGCAAAAATGATGAGCTCCTTTAGAGGGCTATGCAAGGGATTATTAAGCACATACAAGATGGACACTTAGCATGGTGCAAAAAACTCTGAAAATCAAATATGATAGCTCCAAAACTCACCAAATTGACTCTGAAATGTGACTTCAAAGCATACAAGATAGGGTCTCTTTGGAAGGCCAAAAAGACCATCAAGCAAAACAAGGTGAGAGGGGGTCACCCCCCTCTGATTTTGGCCTTCAAGAATACACCTAAGCCACTGAAAATCCGCTGGATTTCAGTGGCTAAGAGGCCAAACCATGGCCAATGCAAGTGCTCTAATGTATAGCCCTAATCATGAAAGAATGAAGCATGCATAGGGGAAGATGACCCCAAACAGATAATAGGCCTTAATCAAACATGAAGATGATGTCAAAAAAAAGACTATTTTCAGTTTAGGTCGAGATCTAAAAAGGCTCACAAATAAGGCTAATGTATCATGCAAAAACAGCCCTAAAAGAGAGATTAGAGACAAGGGATAGTAGATGGCCTCAAACAGTAAAGAGCCCTTCAACAAAGTTGAAGAGGGGCTCAAAAAAAGACACTTTATAGTTTATGGAAAGTCACGAAAATAATCACAAGTAGGGCTAAAATATCATGCAAAAATAGGCCTACAAAGAGAGATAGGAGACAAGAGGTAGTAGAAAACCTCAAACAGCAAAGAGTTCTTAATCAAACATGTAGAGGAGCTCAAAATATGATCTTTTTCAGTTCATAACAAAGTCCAGAAATGTTTGCAAGTATGGCTTATAAATGAAGCAAAAAAATACAAGTTTAAGGGAAATAGGTGTTCACCCTTGAAGAGCAGCAAACCAGCAGCTTTTGGACCAAATTTTTAAGCTTCCAACCTCTTCAAATGTCCTCCAAGGTGTTGGAATGAGTGATGGAGGTGTTGTGCTATGGGTTGGTGTGTAAATGGTGAAGAACCAAGGTGTTTGGAGGCTTGGACGAGAGAGAGAGGGAAAGTTGTATACAAAAGCTCCAAGAGGATTTTTTCTAACCCTTTTAGATGGAGAAGGGGTGCTGGTTATATAGAGGAGAGGCCAAGGAAAAAGGGAGGGAAAAACTAATTCAAATTTCCCCCCAAAAGGGCAGTCCCCCGGACAGTGGGTCAAGTGCAAAATAGCTGGCACAGCTGGAACACACTCAGGAGGGCAAAAATGGCCGACCAGGTTCAAAAAGTTCAGGTGGCCGGCCGACCAGGTCAAAAGGGTCAAGGTGGACGGCCACCCCCTAGGATGAAGCCCCAGAAGTTAGCTTTCCAATGCCGCAAACCTTGCATCAAAATTCCTCCTGTGCAAAAAGTTATGCCTGTTTTGGTGAAGCCGCGCAGATTTGGTCCAAACGGATTTCAACCAACCATATCTCCTCCACCAGGACTTGGCTCTAGGAGATTCTTGAGTGAAAAATGAAGCCCCGGAAGTAAGCTTTCAAACGGTGGTGGCCTCATATCTTAATTCCTCCTGTGCAAAGAGTTATGCCCATTTCGGTGAAGCCGCACAGATGTTTTCCTCCTTCCCGGATTCATGCTGAATCACTTTTGACCAAAAAAGCTGGTTTTTTCAGAAAAATTGCTGGCCTCCCACTCCCCTACAACCTTTCTAACAATGAAAATAAGGTCTCCACCAAAAATGAACCAAGACGGATGCAAAACGGAGGTTCGGGGGCCAAAACACGCAGTTCGGGGCCCCGAAAACAGGCTGTTAAGCACTAGAAGTGGCGTTCGACCACGAAGTTGGTCTCTCGGACCACAGTGTCCCTCAAAAGGGAGGAAATAAGGTGTATGCCAAAAACCGGAGCAAACGGAGGTGGTTAAGCGGTCCCGAACCGAGGCACACGGCCGACGGCTCCGAAAAATCGGAAACCAGGCTCCAAACGGGAAAAATGGCCTACGACCACGAAACGTAGCCTACGGCCACTGAGAGATGATCTACGAGACCTCTCCCTCCCTTCGGGAAGAGAAAACGGAGAAAACGGGACCTGGTTCGTAAACCGAGGCAAGGTACAAAAGAGTCCAGAAGTTTGGAGGCACGGCTCGCAGCCGAGACTCCGCAACCTCAGAATGAGCACAATATGCGACATCACCAAGTACTCAATCGGTGACGTCTAAGTCTTAAGGTCGGTCAAAAATGGGGTGTCTACACATACCCTAGATGAAACTCTGATAAGGCTAGTATCCACTTGCCAATTCTCCCCCTCAACATAGGTCTAGATGACATTTACTTAACCAAATCTGTGGTTGCAATTACAAAGACAGTTGTAGATAAGAGATAATATCTTAATTTCATTGCAGTAAAATACAAAGCAAGACACAGCTTTTCAACAGCTAAATATTTACATTCACAAGAATTTAAAAACCTACTAAGGTAATAAACAGCTTGCTCCTTGCCTTCTTCATTATCTTGGGCCAAAAAAGCTCCCAATGAATCTTCTGCTGCAGCTATGTACAACTTCAAGGGCTTATCACCCTTTGGTGGCATCAGCACTGGAGGGTTGGCCAAGTAGGCTTTGATACCTTCGAAAGCAATTTGATGCTCTGCTGTCCACACAAATTCCTTTTCATCTTTCAACCTTAACAAGGAAGAAAATACTTTAGTTTTCCCTGCAGTGTTAGAAATGAACCTTCGAAGAAAGTTAACCTGCCCAAGGAACCTTTGTAATTCTTTCTTACTTGATGGAGGCCTGGCTTCGATGATGGCTTTGGCTTTATTCTGGTCAATCTGTATTCCTTTCTTGTGTACCACATAACCCAAGAAGTTTCTAGATGATACGCCAAAAGCACATTTAAGAGGATTGAGCTTCAATTTGAACTTTCTCATTCTTTCAAAGGCTGCTTCTAAATGAAACAGATGCTCCTCCATGGATTGGGATTTAACTACAATGTCATCAATATAACACTCTAAATACCCTCCAATGAGGTCATGAAAGATAGTGTTCATAGCCCTCTGATATGTAGCCCCAGCATTCTTCAGGCCAAATGGCATTTTAACCCATTCGAAGGTGCCAATATTTCCAAGACATCTGAATACTGTCTTGTAAACATCCTCCTCTGCAATGCAGATCTGGTTATAACCAGAATGCCCATCCATCATTGATAAAACTTGATGCCCTGCTGAACTGTCTACCAACAGATCCACTATAGGCATAGGGTACTCATCTTTTGGAGTTGCTAGATTTAAGTTTCTGAAATCAATGCATACCCTCATTTTACCATTCTTCTTGACTACAGGCACAATATTAGATAGCCATTCAACATACCTGGCTGTCCTAATAAAGCCTACCTTGAGTAGTCTAAGAATCTCTTCCTTAACTTTCTGAATTACTTCTGGACTTATTTTTCTTGGTTTCTGCTTGTATGGCTTGAAATTAGGCTTCAAAGGGAGCCTATGTTCCACTAATGACCTATCCAATCCTGGTAGCTCATTATAAGACGATGCAAAGCAATCTTTATATCTCTTTAGAACAACCAATAACTGGCCCCTGTCCAGATCATTCAAATAAGCACTTATATAGGTGGGTTGTTGCATAGAACCTTCCCCTAAATTTACTTCTTCTAAGGGGTCTTGTGTCTGAGAACTTATTGAAGCTTTTTCCTTGGTTTCTTCTACCTTCGAAGCAACCTTTTTCGCTTTGTTCTGCTCCCTGGTTCTTTAGTTCAACATCTTTGCCCTCCTCCTCATAGACAAAGTCTGTCCATAAGGCATCTTCTTCCTGTATCTCCTGGACTTTTGTTTCAATGTCCAATGCACAGTATTTGCCAAGGGTCAAAATTCTGACCCGTTGCTGCTCCTGTTTACAGCCAATTATCATGGCCTCTCTCTCTTGCTCCTGTACTTTCTGGACTATTGATTTTACATCCAATGTTGAGAATTTAATTAGAGCCAAAGACTTGGCTTCTTGTTCTTCATCTCTTTGCCTACAACCAGGCATCATTGTCATCCTTAATGACAATCTCTTCATCAGCACTTTCTTGGACTAAGTGCTTCAGGTGTGTCACTTCCTTGTCAGCCGTCACTTCGGCTGAGCCATCAGCTTTCCTCAATATACTGAGTGGTGTCACTCCCTCAATATACAACTTGGCCTCTGCAAAGTCTGCACAGGCTATGAAGGGTTGAGGATCTGCATCAATTTCCTCCGTCTCTCCATTGCCTAAGGCCATCATAATTTTCTGATGCAAAGAGGAAGGCACACATTGTTAGTGTGGATCAAATCTCTCCCAAGTAAAGCATTGTATTTAGCATTACTGTCGATTACGAAGAATGCTGTCATGCAATCCCTAGTTCCCACACTCAAGTTAATGGGTAGGATCCCCTGAGCCATCTGTTTGTCTCCAGCAAAGCTAGCGATGGTTGTGCTGGTTGGGATCAACCTAGGATTCTTTTTTCCTAGTTTCTTCAAAGAAGATTTCGGTAGCAAGTTCACTGCTGCCCCATTGTCTATCAGGACTCGGTTCAGCTGTATCCCATCGAAGAAAGCCTTGATGTACAAAGGCTTGATATGTTGTGTCATAGAATTCGAGGGATACTCAAAAGGATACGAGAGATTAATGCTTACCTCCTCTTCACTCTCATATTCAGTCTCCATTGGGTAGCCATCCAGGATCATCTTGTACCATACTTACTTGTGAGTCTTCACTAGAGATAGGAATAGGATCCATGTCTTGGTCATCTTGGTCCTCATTTCCAGCTTGGAACTCATGAGGCAGTATGTGTACCATATTAACTGATACTGGAGGAAATGAGTCGAATTTGATGGCTGGCTCTACTTGCTTCCTCCCTTGGCCACCTTGTTCAGTTACTTCAGCAGCATCCTCCATGCTGCACTCTGGCACTTCATTGTTAACTGATCCCTTCGAAGGATCTTTCTCAACTGGTTTTTCAACCAAAAATGTTTGCTCAGCCATGAAGGCTTCGAACATTTCTTCCTCCACCATTTCTTTCTTTTGGCTTATTCCAATCTCTTCTTCTGTCTCGCTATCACTCTCCATCAGAGCTTTCTTCAATCCTGCTAAGCTAGATTTCTCTCTGGCTTTTAGTTCAGAATGAACCTTGGCCAATTGTTCTCTGCTGCAACCCACTTTGCTTTGTAGAGTTGGCTTTGGAGTATGGTCTGACTTTGGAGTTTTCTTTCCTTCTGTCTGGACCAATGAAGAGCTCTCTCCATTTTCTTTCATATCGTTCTGGTACTGAGTGTACCTGCGCTGAATCTTTCTCCTTTGTGATCTTCATATAAGGGCCTCTTGCCTTTAGCATGCATTCTGTCCATTGCAGGCTCAACCACTGGTGGTCGCTGCCTATCACTAGCCGGATACGGCCTTTTGTTGTAAGCGTTGGTTGATTTAGGACGTCTCTGAACATCCCTATAGTATTGCTTCCTATCAATTGGAAGCCCCTTCAGCCATTTATAACTCAGTCTGCACCTGGGACACATCCTTTGTATCACTGCTGCCTCTAAGGAATCATCATCCAGTGATTCTTCATCAGAGTGTTCCCGCTGGTGTGAGAAACCTTGTCCAATAACTAGTGGGTTTCTAGTGTCCTTCTTGATGGTTGTCTGGTTAGCAACATGCATCTGCACATTGACTTCTTCCAATTCTGTCAAGGACAAGTTCTGGAAGTCTGACGTAATGACATTGGCTGCCACCTCTCCAACTTCTGGAAATGGATTACTGTCGATCCCCATGGCCTTTTCTGTTTTGGCTGGGAACTTCAAACTTCCTTTCCGAATTTGTTCTTGGATCTTGTCTCGAAAAACAATGCAGTTTTTAGTCGAGTGAGACCAAGAGTTATGCCATTTACAATATACTTTTCCCTTAAGTTCATCTGGAGATGGCAGTTTTACTCCTTTAGGTAATTTAAGGAAGTTGGCCGCAGGCAAATGATAAAAAATGTCATCTGCTTTTGTTAAGTCGAAAGAGTACTTTCTGTGAAAGTCTTTCTTTTTAAACTGCTGGTCAATTGTTGTATCCTTATGAACTAATGCCTCACAGATCACAGGTTCTTTGCCCACAATCTCTGCTGCATCGATCTCATAATTAGGATCTCTATAATATGTCTTGTACGATGCATTATTTCGATCTTGTTCCTCCTCTAGTAATGCTTCGTATCTAGACACCTTATAGGTTAGTTCCACCAAATCTCTGAATTCAGTTGAGTCAAACTTTTTTCGAAGCCTGAACTCTAGGTTATTTTGAGCCAATCTTACGAATTCTGACTCTGGCAGGATGACTCTACATTTATTTTGAGCCCTTTTAAATCTGGCAATAAACTGAGTAGCCTTTTCTTCAGGCCTTTGACTCAATCTAGCCAAGTCTGCCATAGAAACCTTTGGCTCCGATTGGAAGAATTGGGCATGAAATGCTTCTTCCATTTGTTGCCAATTTTGAATGGAGCCAGGTGTAAGGTTGATGTACCATACAAATGCTCCCCCAATTAGAGAATTCGGGAATAATCTCAGTTTCATATAGTCATGATTAGTAAATTCACCGCATTGAGCAGCAAACCTAGCAATATGCTCTATTGTTGATTGATTTCCAGTCCTATAGAAAAGGGTAAAATCTGGTATCCTAAACCCCCTTGGGTATTCATGTACCCTATCTACCCATTCTGGGTATGGTTTTCTGTATATAGGAGTCTGGACCCCCGAGCCATTGGTCCACACATCTCCCTAACAATATCAGCAATTTGGTCCCTAGGGACCATATTTTGTGCCTGCTGAACCACTATTGGAGGGACAAACACAGGATTTGGTGGACAAACTTGTGCTTGCGGTGCTCTTGGTCCATAAGGTGGTACATTTGGGACTGGTTGCCCCTGTGGTGCAGGTTGCTGTTGGGGGTGTGGGTAACCCTTTGAGCCTGTCCTGCAAAAGGACCTGCGAAAGGTGCTGGAACAAGTGCTGTGTCCCTTCCATTTGCAGGCCAACCTTCCAACCCCCGGGTATAAATTCGAATAAGGGATTATTATACCCCCTAGTGCCAGGTATGGCTTTGAACATGGGATTTGTAACCATTCTTACGCCAGTTTCTTGTACTTGACCAGATCCACCAACTTGTGTAGCTTCATTGTTGAGTACTGAGGCATTTTGGCCTGCTATAGGCCTCGAAATGGGTTCATACCAAGACTGAGGTGATGGTCTTTCATAATTCTGATTACTAGTTTGACCATTAGAATGTCCATTAAGGATGTTGGTTGGTGGTTATTCATTCGATCCAAAAAGGATGTTGCCCACCTTTCCATTGTGTTCATTAATTGTTGTCCCATAGCATCTACAAGGCCATCCATGGATTTGTTGGCTGAGTAGATGGAACAGTTGATGGTCCAATTCCTTGGTTTCGTCCAATATTATGAACATATGGTTCTTGTCCCGAAGTACTGGTCTGTTCGACCATAGGTTCTGATAACATAGGAGTTTCCACAGGATGTGTTACCACATTATCCTCTGGATTAGGTATTTCTATCTTTCCTTCTACACCTTCTTCCAAGCGTTCATTTTTTCATTGTCGTCTTCGTCTAGCCATTTTAACAAGTCCCACCGGGCGTGCCAAAAATATATGTTGGCTTTTTGGCTTTCGAAGGGTATTTTTGTAAATGCGAGCGTACCAGCAAGGATCAATCAGTCCTTACAGAAATTATAATTGCCAACTAATTATCAGACGATTGTGTTTTAGTTCTTTCAGCCTCAATGAAAAGGACTTTTACTGGTGGCTTGACTTAGGAGAAATTAAGCAAAATAACAGATGAATGACGAACAAATGAAGTATTTCATTAAGATGAAAACTTACAATGATCCAAACTCAGCCTCGTAGAGGTTTACAGCGATAATCAACTTGAAACTACTCCTATGAACGAACTGCAGTGCAGGAATGTAAAGAATAGGTATTTAAAGTGCAGGAAATGTAAAGACTGGAAATGTAAAACTGGAAAAGAAAATATGAAGTAAATGACTGGTTTGTTGGATCTGAGTCTGGGGGCTTTTTCTGGGGGCTTCCCTGCTATTTATACTTGTCAAGGATGACCTTCGAACTGCACTTCAAACCGTCGAACTGCTCCTCCATGATCGCTGACCATGTTGCCTTATAAGTAGTTCCACTACACCATCATTTGCAGTTAGGCTTCCCTCCTATATTTGAATTTGAATATGAGTAACCGTTGAAGCCACGTCACCTTGCATCTCTTTACTGATCCAATGCTACTCAGATCACGTGAGAACCAATATTAACTGCCACGTGTACGATCAGGATCAAAGACTTGACTAGTCTTCCTATATTACCCTTACTCTGCCACGTGTTGAATTGTGATTGGCTTTTACAAAATATGTAGCCAACAGAAGCATTAATCTGTTCAAACCATAGTATAATTGATTTCAATTGGAAACCCTAATTACGTGGCTAGTTTTTCCCCAAATTCAGTAAACCCAATTTCATTATTATTGATAATTTAATTCCTTAGTTTAATTTATTTGTTATTAATTTAGGATATGAACAATCAATCTTTTTTATCAAAATTAATTTAGGAATTTAACAATTAAATTAGTTTAATTTCACAACAGTCCCTGTGGATCGATATCTGGACTTGCCATTATTCTAATTGAATTTGGTATAGTTTAGTATTTAATTTTGGTATGTTCAACGACCCATCAAATTTTGGCGCCGTTGCCGGGGACTTTTGGCGAAATTAGTTAATTTAAAGTTACATTCTTATTTTAATTTTTAGTTTAGGATTTTATGGTTTTGTGTTGCTAAGTGTGCAGAGCGTTTGAAATTGGAGCTATCATTGAAGTGCAAACGGAGCGCAGCCGAGTTTTAAAAAAAAAACCGCAGCACTAAAGTGAGTAAACAAAAGCAAACACTCACAAGCAAAGCACCAAAGTGCTAAAACGAAAGTCAAAGCTCAAACAAAGATTGGAAACAACGTCTACACGTCAAGCACCCGCAAGACGAGTAAAGCGTTTTCGTTAAACCGCTGTGAGTATTTCTCTTTTAGCATTCTGCTTTCATAACTTAGTGCACCGAGTCGAACTTTTTGTGTGTGTGTGGGTAGTGTATGCACGGGCATCGTTCTTGTCGCCCTGAATTGTGGAGTTTGGACCTTGAACTAGAAAGGACTCTTAGGAGACTTAGGGCTTCTGCCCGTGTTCCTAGGCTTGAGTATTTATATTCATACATTGAGTCATTAGAGATGGCAGATCCTAATGTCCCGAATGTGCCCAACCGGACACTTAAGGATTATTTTACACCCACTGCATATACATCACCATCATGCATCCAATTACCCAACACCACTGCTGCTCATTATGAGATTAAGTCCAGCACCATACAAATGCTCCCATCATTCCATGGACTAACCCATGATGACCCTTATAAGCATTTGAATGAATTTCTGGAAATTTGCTCGACAGTGAGGATCCAGAATTTCACAAATGAGGCCTTAATGTTGCAATTGTTTCCATTCTCGTTAAAGGATAAAGCCAAACACTGGCTAAATTCTTTACCTGCTAATTCAATCACAACTTGGGACCAATTACAGCAACGGTTCTTCGAGAAGTACTTTCTCATAGGTAAAACCAACCAACTTAGGCGAGCCATCACAAACTTTGCTCAAATGGATGGCGAGCAATTCCATGAGACGTGGGAAAGACTTAGAGACATTCTCCAATAATGTCCCCACCACCAAGTGCCTGATTGGCAACTTGTTCAAACATTTATTATGGCTTAACTGAGCCGCACCGCCAAATGGTGGATTCGTCCTGTTGTGGGACATTTATGTCTAAAAATGATGCCGAGGCATGGCAATTGTTTGAGAACCTAAATGATAATTCCCTTCACCATGCCTCTGCAGCCCGGCAAGTCCAGCAACCAGTAGTTGGAGCCCCGAAAAGAGGGGGCATTTATGAGGTCGGGCAAAACCTAGAGTTAGCCCAACAAGTAGAGGCACTGTCCCGTAAGATAGACCACTTATTAGCTACGGGACATGCCCCTACCCAGCAAGATCAGCCTCAATTCCGTGAGGCATGTGTTATATGTGCGAGCCCGGCTCATGACTTGAGTGAGTGCCCTTCGGCATCACAATTTCCGGAGTTAGTCCAAGAACATGTGAATGCGGCTCAAGAATTCTCCAACCCGGGTAATGACCCATACTCCAACACATATAGTCCGGGATAGAGAAATCACCCTAATTTCTCATGGAGACCCCTTCACAAGGCACTTCTTACAATCCTCCACCACCAAGGCAGAATTTCAATAATTTTGCCAACCAATCATCCTACCGACCACCGCAACCTTATCGACCCCCACAACCGTACCGGCAACCACAACCCCCGCCTGTTCCTCAGGGCAACTCTGCCTTTGAGACTCAGGTGTTGGAAGTTCTCTCAGAACTTAAGGGTTAGCACCGATAGTTCACTTCCACACTCACTTTATTGCCAAGATAGAGACCCAATTGGGTCAAATGGCTAACAACATGAATTGGAGAAAGGAGGAAAAATTACCAAGTCAAACTGTGGCCAACCCTAAGGGACAATACGGGGCAGTCATTTCAGGTGGAAATGGTAAGCAACATGAGCAAGTGCAGGCGGTGGTTGCTTTGAGAAGTGGTAGGGAGTTAAAGCCTCAGTCAGTTGCGTCTGATGCAACTAGAGTTAAGAAGGGTGACCACGGGGGTACACCTAATGCGAGCAAGGATGAGGGGGAAACACTTAAGGCACCCTTTTCCCAATGCCTTGATACACTGTCCCCTTTTAATAAAAATGCGGCATCTATGGAGGCAATGATGGATGTCTTTAAACAGGTAAAAATCAACCTCCCCCTGTTGGAGGCGATTAAGCAAGTACCATCATATGCCAAATTTCTGAAGGACCTTTGTACGCAAAAGCGTAAATCTAGGACACATGTGTCCCAAAAGGTCCTACTCACGAAGCAAGTAAGCTCCATCTTGTTGAATGACACACCTTCTAAGCTTAAGGACTCGGGTGCCCCAACCATTGCATGCATTATAGGGGACCATTTCATTGATAGGGCCTTATTAGATTTAGGGGCTAGTGTCAATTTATTGCCGTACTCTGTGTACGAGGAATTTGGGCTTGGCGAGTTGAAGCCCACTACTGTCACTTTTCAATTGGCTAACCGGTCCCTCAGAGTGCCACGTGGCATGATTGAGGATGTGCTAGTTAAGGTTGATAGGTTCTACTTCCCTGTTGACTTTTTGGTGTTAGATATGGAACCGGTAGCCAGTTCTAAGAAACAAATCCCGGTGATCTTAGGTCGACCTTTCTTGGCTACGGCTAATGCATGCATCAATTGTCGAACCGGGGTTATAGAAGTTTCATTTGGCAACATGCAAGTGAAACTTAATGTTTTCCAAGCATCCCAACAACCTCATGAGAGAGAGGAGCGCTTATTAGTGGATGTTGTGGATGAGATTGTGGATGAGGCTTTGCCCTCCATTCTTGTAGAGAACCCTTTAGAGGCTTGTCTAGCTCATTTTGGGTTTGAAAATTTTGATATTGATGGGTCAGTTGAGGAGGTGAATGTCTTGCTTAATTCTTCTTCTACACCGGATTTTCCTCCATGAAAAGCCTGGTTTGAGTCACTTCTTCCTCTATCGAAAGAGTCTGCCATACCATCTTTGGTCACACCACCTACACTTGAGTTGAAGCCACTCCCGGCCACACTCATTTTGCATGATTCGTTTCTGGACAAACAACTCTTTGAGCTGTCACAAGCAAGCCCCCCGTGGTTTGCACATATTATGAATTACTTGGCCATTGAGCAAATTCCGCAGAATTGGTCTAAGCAAGACAAAGACCGATTCTTTTCACAGGTCAGGTATTACTTTTGGGAGGAAATCCGGAATGATGCATATGAGAGTTCGAGAGTTTTCAAAGCTCGGACTAAAGAATTCCATGACAAGCACATTAATAGGAAATCCTTTAAACCTGACCAAAAAGTGTGGCTTTTTAATTCAAAATTGAGACTCTTTCCGAGTAAGCTAAGATCAAGATGGGATGGCCCCTTTGTAGTTGTTAAGGCATTTATTCATGGTGCTGTTGAGGTGCGAGATCCAAAGACTGGCCACACGTTCAAAGTGAATGGCCAAAGATTGAAACCAGATATAGAGGGGATTGGGAATGGGGATATGATTGAGTCAATTGTTTTGATGGACCCAATTTACTACGATTGATAGATTAATTTCTTGTTTTCTTTTCTTTCCCTTCTATGCTATTTTATTTTTCTTTGTTCTCGTCATGCTTTATTTGCGTCTAGGAGACTTTAAATCCTCTAAAGGTGTAATTCCTTTGGTGTTTGCTGTGCCCGAACGGCATCTGACGGTCTGGTATAGCCACCTAACCGTGTTTGTAGTGAGTTCCTAGGAGACCAACTGAGACGGTGGAAACTAGAGTTCGAATGGCAAAGCCTAGAACACAAAGGTTTGGGATTTCCGAGACTAGAGTCTGGTTTAAATACCCAGGGGTGTGGAGATTGCTTCAAAACTACCTCGGCTTGAACTCTGTATGGCAGCCCCATAGGTTGAGGTAGCTTTATGCGCCTCAATTCTGGATACCGAATCAACCTAGTCTGTCACCCTGTTGGAGAATAGGGAAAGTTACAAACACAGTTAGGGAGAAAAGTAGTACCCGTAGTTTTCGCGTGAAGATTATACCTTTAGTGGGCATTCCGTTATGTTCTTATGTGCTATATTTATTTCGGATGTCAATTGAAGGTAGAAATGGTTAAGTATATTGTGGGTTGTACTAGCCCGAAGGCTATAAACTACGCTGGGTTTTATTACCTGGGGGATTCTGAAGTGGCAACTTTATGCCATAACTCTGGTGCCTTTTGTTAGGTGCTGGGAGTTAGTTTTCCATTTTCTTGAAGCATGTACGCTTGCGAGTGCTTCTTGTTTTTGTTAAACTATGCTGTTGCAATGTAGCAGAAAAATGTCATTGCATGCGTATGGGTGGAAGGGACCCTCCCTAGCCTGGGTAAGACCTTGATTTCTGCTTTGTGGTAGATGTGAAATCAAGTATTTAACCACATTCATTCATTCAAAAAAAAAATCTGTGTTGTACTTGTAAAAACAAAACAAAAAAACAAATTCCCCGCATGTGCGATACTGTGCACGCACATGGGGCAAAATCTCACCAAAAAAAAGTTGGCCCTTGCTTAATATGCAAGTGCGGGGAAGAACCTCAACCAAGCCGCACGTGCGGCTTGGGCCCCGCACGTGCGGGACGACGATTCAAAAAAAATAAAAAATAAATAAAATTTGCGCGAGGGGTGAATCGCCGCAGGTGCGTGATTGGTGCGTGAGTTGCTGCATTTGTTTTGTTTTATTTTTATTTTGTTTTTTATTATCATTATTATTATTATTATTATTATATTATTATTATTATTATTATTATTATTATTATTATTATTATTATTATTATTATTAATTTTTTTAATTTCATTTTTAATTTATTTAAGTAAATAAATACATAAATAAATTTTAAAAATAAATAAATAAATATACATTTATTTTATTTATAATTTTTTATAAAAAAAATCGTTTCATTTATTTAGTTATTTATTTATTTATTTTTATTTTTTATTTTCTATTCTTGAATAAAATAAAATAATAAAAAAAAAATCTCAGAAATCATGGTGCTAACAATAATCTTAATTTAGTTTTTTTTTTATTTGCTATATTTGTTTAGTTTAAATTGCTTCGTAGTGATTCTAGTTAGTTTAATTAATTAGTAGATTTTGGTTTTATTTTTTATTTTATTATATTTGTGTAGTTAGTGATGTTATTTTTATTTTTCTTCTATACTGTAATTGTTCATTTAATTAATAAGTAGTTTAGTTTTTATTTTATTTTATTTTCTTCTCTTCTATTAACCAAAATATATATATATATATATATATAATATTAAAAAAATAAATAAAAAAAAAATCAGTTAGTTTAGGTTGTTTTATTAATTTAGTCTCTTTTGTAGTTTAGTTATTTTTTAGTTTAGTTTAGTTTATAATTTAGTTAATTTAGTTTACAATAATGCTACGCGTCAGGAAAAAAGCTTCAGGAAAAGCTTCAGGAAAATTCTCTTACCGGTAAGAGACCCATGACGTTTCATTTTCCCCCTTTAACGTGATGGGTCTCTTACGGTAAGAGAATTCTCTTACCGGTAAGAGAATTTTCCTGAAGCTTTTCTTGAAGTTTTTTTCCTGACGCGTAGTAAGAGAATTTTCCTGAAGCTTTTCCTGAAGTTTTTTTCCTGACGCGTAGCATTACTCTTTAGTTTAAGGTCATTTTTATTCGTTTATTTAATTATTTTCGTTTTTATTTACAAAAAAAAAAGAGTGTGAAGTGTGTATATGTTACTCTCTGCCTACCTGGATGTGCACCTACAATTCTGGTAATATTCTCTCATTTCTCTTTACTTTTCCATTGAGGACAATGTCATATTCAAGTTGGGGGATGAGGGTTATATTTGCTTTTGTGCATTTCTATTTGGCTCATAATTCATGCTTATACCTGTTTCACTTGATTGCATTACTTCACTTGATGTGACTTTTTGCTAGTAGGGTGATGATATTTGCATATGTTAATTGGAGATCATAATAGACTTGTATGAACAGGGTTTATTGGGTAGATACTTGCATGCGATGTTTGCACGAGGAGAGTTGTCTGTGTTTGTGGTATTAGTACACTTGTCATGAGTATGTCTTAATTCACATGAACACACTATCATAGCGGTGATCTTTTTATTGTAATCCCTGGTGTACGTCATTGATAATAGTTAGAGTTGCAGAAAAGAATAAATGAGGAGCCAACATTCTTAAAAAAAAAAAAAAAAAAAAAAAAAAAAAAAAAAAAAAAACTTGACTTGTTTGGGTTCGTAGCCTTTTTAACTGGAGTTATTAAGCCCGTAGGGGTGTCTCTACACCTAATGCCCTAAAACCGTCTGGTTTGAGAGTCATTGGCCCAAAACTTGCTACATGGGTTAATTAGAAAGCTTAAGGGACTTGGACATTGCACAGTTAAGGAAAAATAAGAAAAATGACTAGTTCGGATTCGTAACCTTTTCAACTCGAGTTATTAAGCCCGTAGGGGTGTCTCTACACCTAATGCCCTAAAACCGTCTGGTTTGGGAGTCATTGGCCCAAAACTTGCTACATGAGTTGATTAGAAACCTTAATGGATCAGGACATTGCACAGTCATAAAAAATAAATAAATAAATAAAATAAAAATAAAAAAATGATAATTTAGAATCTTGGCTGCAACAGGTTAGTTTTTCTGTATATGTTGGGTGTTATTATGAGTTACACTGGGCTATTATAGTGGACAGTTAACTAATATGGAGATTGCACTTTACACCAAGGGTACTCATGACTTGTTTACTAGCATGCACAAGTACAGGGGACTTTACTTTTGTATTAACTGAATTGCGGTTTTGACTCAATAGGTTCCTTCATGCTTATCCACTGTGCCTTTAATGACTTATGATGTCTCAATATCACACTGTAGTGACACATAAGTTGATTGTTAAGTGAGTAGTGTGGTCATTTGTTGTTGAGTATATATGAATATGTTAATATTTGTAGGTATCATTTCTGGAAACCCTCACGAGACTTTACTTGTCCACTTGGGATAACCTTGTGGTTTAAAGGCTTGTTGCATATGCTAAATGCAACCGTTTTCCCATGAAAGAGGAAATAAATAGATTTTGTTTAATTTTATTTTATTTTACTTACTTGAGGACTAGCAAGTAGTAAGTTGGGAGATGTGATTAAGGCCGAAATGTACATCATTGAGGCCGTTAATTAGAATCTCTTAACTTCACTTGCTATTCAAACTGTATACTTTATGTGTGTTGAATGTCAATCAGGTTGTACATCGTCGGAGCATAAAATGGGCAAAAAGACAGAATTTGGAAAGAGTTGACTTTCCCGCACGTGCGTTGACTTTTTCTGGGAAAGTCAAATCGACGTTTTAAACCTGTTTGGAAGTAAGTAGAAGTATAAAAAGGCAAGGAAAAGGCTGAATTAGGGTTCTGAAATTGTTTTGACCTAAAGAGAGAGGCTAGGGTTTGGGAAAGAGAAGGAAACAAAAGCTTCAAGGATGTCTCCCATGGTGGTTTCTTCTCCATCTACCTCCTTCCACTCCTCCATAAGTGGCTAGTCTTCTTTTCTAGGGTTTTGATGAAACCCTAGCCATGTAATTATTTTGTTTTCTTTTTGATTTTTAATTATGTAAAGGTTTGAACATTTGTATGGTGATTTAGAGGTTTCTTTTATATATTTTCATTATTTCTTCGAATATTTGACTTTCTGTGATTGTTGAATGTTATCCATACCTGAGTTTTCTATTCCTTCACATTCAAGGTATGAGACGAACCATGCTACGAGGAACGAGTCGTATCACTACCTTAGTTTAGAGTGAACGATTCGTATTACTTGAGATGGTTCGTGCTCGTACATTGAATGTGATAATCTTCTTGTTAAATGCTTTGAGCTTGCAGTTGCGAAGCATTAATTCGTTCAAACCATAGCATAATTGATTTCAATTGGAAACCCTAATTACGTGGCTAGTGGTGGACTCTTTGTCCTAGTTTTTCCCCAAATTCAATAAACCCAATTTCATAATTATTGATAATTTAATTCCTTAGTTTAATTTATTTGTTATTAATTTAGGATATGAACAATCAATCTTTTTTATCAAAATTAATTTAGGAATTTAACAATTAAATTAGTTTAATTTCACAACAGTCCCTGTGGATCGATACCTAAACTTGCCATTATTCTAATTGAATTTGGTATAGTTTAGTATTTAATTTTGGTGTGTTCAACGACCCATCAGCTTGTCCAGCCCAATACTAATCTTTTTGAGCCAAAAATATTTTAATTTATTTTTTATCTTTGGAAAATAAATTCTGACCGTTTGAATTTAAATTTCAGTTGGAAAATTCAAATTCAATTTTTTCACCTCTTCATGGTTTCTGTACAAACAGATTCGAAACTGTTCAAATATAGTTTTTATCTGTCCGAATTTAAATTTGAACCCATACAGTTCGAATTCAAATCCAACAGGTTCAGTACCTATTCAATTCAAAATAAAAGGGTGCCACTACATCTATAAATAAGACAAGTCCCTCATTTGATTTTCACTCTAATTTTCTTCCAATACTCTGCATATTTTGCTACATTAACTATATTAATTTTGTAACAACCCAGATTTTTAATTATTCTGTAGAATTTATACTAATATTATTTAATCTCAGTTAAGAAAATATATAATTTATTATATATTATTATGCATAATTTTATAAAATAATATAATTATTAAAAGTTTAGGGGTCAAAAATATAAATAATAATAATATAGATAATATTAATAATAATAATATGAGTGTGGTATTAAAATAAATAACTAATTTTCTATTGGTATATGATAAAATGTAATTTACTTAAGAATTAAATTATTTATATAATTATATTAAAAAATTGGGTCAAAAAATAATTATCTTAAATATCTATTAGGGATAAGAACAAATCTTTGTAATTATTATTGAAATCTGCCACGTAGCGCGTTTTTCCCCTATAAATACGGAGGCACCTGGAGAGAAAGGAAAGAAGAAAAGAAGAAAGAAAAAGAAGGAAAGAAAAGAAAGAAGAAAAAAAGAGAAAGGAAAGAGAGGAGAGAAAGAAAGGAAAAATAATGGAAGCTGAAAGGGTCTTTGATAGTGAAAAAAAAAAAGAGTAAGGTATTAAAGTTAGGGTGAGTTATATTATACCTTGAGTCACCAAAATATATTTTACGTATGTTTTGACTTACCAAAATCTATTTTATACAAGTTATGTTTTATTAGTATATTAATAAAAGTTATGTTTTATAAAGATTTCAGTTATGTGGATTATTATCTGAACCCTATTTGCTTAAAAGGAAACCAATGGATATGTTTGTTTATATTTTAAAAAATATTTGGCTATGACCTTATATACAATTATGTTTTGTAAGTACCACCACGGGAGTCTCACGCCTTGGGGGACTTAAATAACCATTGGCCTCTGTTTGACCACTTTGTGGTCCTCTGTTTGTCATGGATCCATTGACCTTTGTTTTGTGCGGACCAAAGTGATGTGCGGAGCTAAGTGCTACACTATTGTGGGAGCCACCTCTAGAATCCGTACGAGCCACCTCTTGAATCCGTACCTCTGTTTTGTGCGGACCAAAGTGCTGTGCGGAACAAAGTGCTAAACTATTGTGGGAGCCACCTCTAGAATCCGTACGAGCCACCTCTTGAATCCGTACCTCTGTTCTGACTGTCACTTCAGTGACCTCTGTTCTGTTCTGTTCAGTACCATAGTTATGGCTATATATTTACATAATTTATGTATTTCAGTTTCTGCCACTTACATGAAAATAATCTCAGTTTTACTACTTAAAAGATTATTTGTTCTGACTAAATTATCTTAAATGTTTTGGCCTAACTAACTATCCATAGTTATTTCGTGTCCCTTATACTCTTGGTATAATATTTCTCACTCT
Organism: Camellia japonica; assembly: GCA_030407325.1. Classification (NCBI taxonomy): domain Eukaryota; kingdom Viridiplantae; phylum Streptophyta; class Magnoliopsida; order Ericales; family Theaceae; genus Camellia; species Camellia japonica. Next base: position 97,017,927 of record JAPPVO010000059.1, read on the forward strand.
GCCATGTGCTTATAGTTGTTTACCAATTTTCAGGAAATAATGCAATTCAGAAATAGTTTTTGGAAAGTGTTAGACGCGGGGCTGTGGAATAAACACACACAACACTTTTATGACATTTTTATATGTAAATATCGGCCTTTTGGTCAATATAATTTTGTAATAAAAATAGAAGCTCCAATGATTATTTTGGTACCCTTACTTAAATATTTCTTCCGCTTGCGTTTATTGATTTGTTTAAAAATTGGCCAGAGGTAACTTCAGTTACTGGCCATCACGATGCTTAACCCTTGGGTACGAGGAGCGGGTCGTGACAAATTTTCTGTGAGAAAGAGTGTATACACTAAGTGTATTCGTTATACAAATAAATTGTAGTATTGCATTTATTTGTTGTTGATCATTTTATCCTGGGAAATGACGTCCACATTCTGAAAGCACCGTGGAGATGACGAATCTGTCTTAAGGATACAGTGTCTAACACTGGACTTGATCAGAATATTGTTCAAAAAATTAATCAAGTAAGTTGTTAATTTATTTTATGGTTTATTATTTATTTAAATCAGATTTTGTTTTTGTTTTTGTAACAAAGTAAAAATCTGTTTTTATTTATTTATTTTTATATATTAGTTTGATTTTTGTAATCAAACAATCTCTCCCCTTTCCTATATTTCTTTTGTATTCCGTTTGTTGTTTAGTACATAAACAGAATTTATTTAATTAAATACAGTGAAGATTGTCCAACAATCTTAAGATAGAATCGTTTTTTGGTGTCTACATTGTATTTAATTTTCTGTCATTTCATAAAGTGATATTTTTGTTGAAAAATACAAATAGTAGTAATATACTGTTTGACAAATAGTAGTAATATACTATTTATTTTCGTTGACAACTAGTAGTAATATACTGGTGTCATTAACAATTGCAGAATATTAATTTGTGTTACAGAAAATTATTGTGACATTTTATTTTCCTAGTTTTAGTAATAAGGAAAATAAAATTATTTTATGTTATAATTTATTTTCTGGTTTTAGTAACTAGAAAATTAATTTGTGTTTTGATTTTTTCTGATTTTTGTAATCAAATATTATGGCTACTGCAACTGGAAGTGGTACTCCAATTGTTACACCGACTCCGGTCCCTATCTAGAACCATGTTCAAGTTTTGATAAATCATGGAGAAAAATCGAAAAAATTTAATGGTACTGAGTTTAAGAGATGGCAACAGAAAATACTATTCTATCTTACAACTCTAAATTTGGTCCGGTTTCTCCGTAAAAAGGCTCCAGCACTTAAAGAAGGTGAAAGTGATCGGCAATTTGTTGCCGCTGTAGATGCTTGGAAATATTCTGATTTTCTGTGCAGAAACTACATCTTCAATGGCCTTGACAACATGCTATATAATGTTTACAACCCTCTGAAAACAGCAAAAGAATTATAGAATTTTTTGGAGAAAAAAAACAAGACAGAGGATGCCGGCACAAAGAAATTTGTCGTTGATAAATTTCTAGACTTCGTTATGGTAGACTCCCAGACGGTAATTTCTCAAGTTCAAAATTTTCAATTAATTTTACATGATATTCATTCTGAGGGTATGTCTCTGAGCGAGTCTTTCCAAGTCACTGCTTTAGTGGAAAAGTTACCCCCGGCTTGGAAAGATTTCAAAAATTATTTAAAACATAAACACAAAGAGATGACCATGGATGAACTTATTGTAAGACTGAGAATTGAGGAAGATAACCGTAAGGCTGAAAAGAGGAATGGAAAAAATCCCATTGAGTCCAAGGCTAATGTGGTTGAACAAGTGCATAAACCACATAACAAAAAAAGGAAGTTTACTAGAGATGGTCCTAAACAAAGCGACAACAATGGCAATAAGAAATTCAAAGGAAAATGCTATAACTGTAGCAAGACTGGACATCAAGTTTCTGATTGCCGCCGCCCTAAGAAGGATCGCGGAAGTACAAGCAAGAAGACCACCAATCAAGCCAATGTGACAGAATTAGATTACATCTCTGACGAGGTAAATGACATCAATCTCTCTGCTGTGGTTTCTGAGGCTAATTTGGTTGGAAATCCCAAGGAATGGTGGGTTGACATTGAAGCAACTCGTCACATATGTGCGGATAAGAAGATATTCACAACTTATAATGAGGCTACAAATGGTGAACAACTTTTCATGGAAAATTCTTCTACTTCTACTGTGGCTGGACAAGGAAAGGTGATTTTGAAGATGATGTCAGGGAAAGAACTTACCCTCAATAACGTACTACATGTACTCAACATCCGGAAGAATTTGATTTCTGGTTCTTTGTTAAGTAAAAATGGATTTAGGCTTGTCTCTGAGTCTGATAAATTTGTATTAACAAAGAGTAGTATGTATGTTGGTAAGGGATACATAAGTGATGGTCTCTTCAAATTGAATGTAATGACGGTTGTACCAAAAGTTGCTATTAATAAGAATAACACATATTTTGCTTATATTCTTGAGTCGAATTTATGGCATGGTAGATTAGGACATATGAATTTTGATGCTTTGTGTAGATTAATTGGTTTGGATTATATACCAAAGTTTAAATTGATCCTAATCACAAATGTGAGATTTATGTAGAAGCGAAACTAACTAAAGCTCTATTTAAATCAGTTGAAAGAAAAACCGAACCTCTAGAATTAATTCATACTGATGTATGTGATCTTAAATTTGTTCAAACTAGAGGAGGTAAGAAGTATTTCATAACATTTATTGATGATCCCACAAAATATTGTTATGTATACTTACTTAGAAGTAAAGATGAAGCTTTAGAAACGTTTAAACTCTACAAAACTGAAGTTGAAAATCAACTTGGTAAAACCATTAAAATGGTTAGAAGTGATAGGGGTGGTGAATATGATGCACCATTAAATGAATTTTGTGCACAACATGGCATTATTCACCAAACTACAGCACCCTATTCTCCACAGCAAAATGGAATTGTTGAAAGGAAGAACAGAACCCTAAAAGAAATAATGAATGCCATGTTACTAAGTTCGAGCTTACCACAGAACTTGTGGGGGGAAGTAATATTGTCTGCTAATTATGTTCTTAACAGAATACCCCACAAGAAAACTAACAACACTCCTTATGAATTGTGAAAAGGTTGACTGCCTTCCTACAAATACTTAAAAGGGTAGGGGTGTTTGGCAAAGGTAGAAGTTCATGTTCCTAAAAAGACTAAGCTATGACCAAAAAAAGTGGATTATGTGTTTATTTGTTATGCTTAGAATAGTAGTGCATATCGGTTTCTGACTTATAAATCAGAAATACCTGATATAAATGTGAATACTATTATAGAGTCAAGGAATGCTGTGTTTTTTGAACATATCTTTCCTTACAAGAAATGATAGGAATTAAGTTCACAGAAAAGAACTTATGATTGTATACAAAGTCAAGAGACTAATGACAATCAAACACAAGAGACTAGTAATAGTCTCGACCAACAAGATTTAACTGATGATGAACCAAGACGAAGTAAGAGAGCAAGAACATCAAAATTCTTTGGTCTAGATTTTTTGACATACCTGTTAGAGAATGAATCTCAAAGCTTTAAGGAAGCAATAACAGGTCCTGAAGCACCTTTGTGGAAAGAAGCTGTTAATAATGAAATTGAATCCATTATGTAAAATCATACTTGGGAATTGGTGGATCTTTCACCTAGTTCTAAACCTTTTGGATATAAGTGGATATTCAAGAGAAAAATGAAAGTAGATGGTTCTGACGTGGGTAGGCCCATAAAGGCCAGGGTAGGCCCATAAAGGCCATAACCCACTATGAACAACCCAAGCCTACCACTTAGGGCCCAATACATAACCCAATTGATAAGGCCCATCACAGCTGGAAGTCAACATGACTTGAAGGACCAATGATATTCAGACACGTGGCAGGTAAAGGGCAAGCCACATCAGCAGACAAAGATCTGTAAAGTTATTGCCACTGCACATCGTCATTAATGCAGTCCCTCACAGCATTTATTACGACAACACCTCTCCGTCGGGACGGCACACCCTCACCCTAAACAAGGTAAGCTACAGTATAGACTTTTGGCCAAGGTGACAGGTCGGAAGAGACAACGAAATGATTACCAAAGGATATAAGCAGACATTGAAGACAAGGAGAAGGTTAAGCTTTTCTATCTTTATTCCATCTCTATACTCCACTTCTCTCTCTAATTTGCTCGTCGGAGGGTTCGCTGGGGGACTCCCCGTTCCCTGTTGAACTCTTGTGCAGGTTTTCGGTGGGCTTAGTGATTCGAACATAGGCTTAAGGAGCGTGGATCAGTCCGACCCATTCTACCATCACTAACTATATCATCAGGTTCAATTGACAAGTATAAAGTAAGACTTGTAATAAAAAGTTACAGACAAAAGGAAGGTCTGGACTATTTTAACACATGTTCTCCTATGACAAAAATAACATCCATCCGCATGCTTATGGCCATAACAGCGTTATATAATTTAGAGATACATCAAATGGATGTTAAGACAGCTTTCTTAAACGGTGATCTAAATGAAGAGATCTACATGGAGCAACTCGAAGGGTTTGTAGTGTTGGGGCAAGAAAAGAAAGTTTGTCAGCTTGTGAAATCTCTTTATGGATTAAAACAAGCATCTAAGCAATGGCATGGAAAATTTGATCATGCTATGTTTACTAATGGGTTTAAGATAAACGAATATGACAAGTGCGTTTATATTAAAAACACTGACCAAGGATATGTCATAGTTTGTCTTTATGTAGATGACATGCTTATCATTGGAAGCAGTCAAAATATGATCAAATCAACTAAGCAAATACTTAATAGAAGATTTGATATAAAAGATATGGGGGTCGCAGATGTTATATTAAGACTGAAAATTACTAAAACATCTGACGGATATGCATTATCTCAATTACATTATATTGAGAAAATTCTTGGTAAATTTATCAATGATGATATGAATGTAGCTAGAACACCTGTAGACATCGGTCTTTATTTATTAAAAAAAAAAGGTGATGTGGTATCTCAGTTAAAATACTCTCAAATTATTAGAAGCCTAATGTACCTAATGAATTGTACTCATCCTGATATAACTTATGCTGTCAGTAAATTAAGTAAGTACACTAGTAACCCCGGAGAAGACCATTGGAAAGCAATCATTCGGGTTCTTAGATATCTAAGATTTACCCGTGATCATAGTTTGAACTTCACTCGATATCTAGAAGTACTCAAAGGTTATTATGATGCCAATTGGATATCGGATACTAAAGATTCAAAATCCACTAGTGGATATGTCTTTACTCTGGGAGACGTTGCTGTTTCTTGGAAATCCACGAAACAAACATGCATCGCACGATCTACAATGGAATCTGAGTTCATTGCTTTAGACAAAGCAGGAGAAGAAGCAAAATGGCTTCGTCACTTCTTAGAAGACATTCCAATGTGGCCTAAACCTGTGCCAGCTATTTGCATTTATTGTGATAGTCAATCTGTAATAGGCAGGGTACAGAATCATATGTATAATGGTAAGTCACGACATATTCGTCGTCGACATAATACCGTAAGGCAATTACTCTCAAATGTAATAATCTCAATAGATTATATAAAATCTAAAGAGAATATTGCGGATCCGTTAACAAAAGGTTTGACAAAAGAGCAAGTGTATAGTTCATCGAAGGGGATGAGATTAAAGCCTATTATATAAAAGTCATCATAATGGTAACCCTACTTATATGACTGGAGATCCGAAGAACTAAGTTCAAAGAGACAACTAAGTTATGTTTGGCTCGCCAGAAATTACCAAGGGATTAAAATTCCCTACCCATTCCTATGGTGAGAGTCATATCTGCAACATGTGTTGTATGCAGGGGTCTAAAGATAAGCTTAGCTTTTAATGATTACTTATATCTTGATTTAGACATTAAAATCAAGACGATTATAAGGAGATACTCGCAATAAAAATCACTTATATGAATGTCAAACTGGAGCCGGTTCTATCAAAATAAAGAGGCTAAATTCTTTAGAAGCACTCATGAAAACCAGGAGCGTTCAAGGCCAAAATGAACACAACTGTGAGAACCACAATGTGTCAAAAGATATTTTGTGTGAAATCTATTGTCTTGACTTATACAAATGGCTGAACAATTCAAGGCATCGCGTCCATTGGTTAGCTAGTAAGTCCGACAGGTTATCACTAGAGAAGGTTCAAGGCCGAAAGCTACCTATCCTGATGCAAGATATTTTCGCTTTATACTCTTTCGACAAATTCTGCATATTGTTGCATTTCTATTGTCATCAAATTCCATTCATGTGAGGGATTATTAGAAATGGGTTTTGAAAAAATCTGGAAAAATAGAATTTTTTCTTAATTTGGTTTATTTTTTAGGTGGGACCCGTGCGCCAATGTTGGCGGGTCTAAGTGGTAACATGTTCTATGCCACGTTGTGATTCACGTGGTATATTTGGTTGCTCAAAACCATTATCGGGTGAATGAGAAATTGAAGCCAAAGTGAGCTCCATGGAAATTGAGTTTTTGGTGGAAAATTCCTTAAGGTTTGAATAATGGCTTGTCCTACATTGATTTGGTGGGAAACTTTGAGTGGGTTTATAAGGCATGTGATTGGAACTTGAGGTAGGCCCCGAGGGGCTCCCAAGTTTTGTAGAGAGGGAGGTTATGGGCAAAATGGGTTAAACCCATTAAACCCAAAAATTACCACACACGCGCACTCCGTCGTCGCCGTCTGTTTGGGAGGGCTGGGTTTGGGCGCGGGTGCGTGGTTGGATTGGGCTTGTCCGGCCCAATACTAATCTTTTTAGGCCAAAAACATTTGAATTTATTTTTTATCTTTGGAAAATAAATTCTGATCGTTTGAATTTAAATTTTAGTTAGAAAATTCAAATTCAATTTTTGCACCTCTTCATGGTTTTTGTACAAACAGATCCGAAATTCTGTACAGATTCAAAACTGTTCAAATACAGTTTTTATTTGTCCGAATTTAAATTTGAACCCATACAGTCCAAATTCAAATCCAACAAATTCAGCACCTGTTCAAACAGGTATGCTACCTGTTCAATTCAAAATAAAAGGGTGCCACTACATCTATAAATAAGACTAGTTCCTCATTTGATTTTCACTCTAATTTTCGTCCAATACTCTGCATATTTTGCTGTATTAACTATATTAATTTTCTGTGAGAAAGAGTATATACATTAAGTGTGTTCGTTATGCGAATAAATTGTAGTGCTACATTTATTTGTTGTTGATCATTTTATTTTGGGAAATAGACGTCCATATTCTGAAAACACCATGGAAATAATGAATCTGTCTTAAAGACACAGTGTCTAACACTGGATTTGATCAAAATATTGTTCAAGAAATTAATCAAGTAAGTTGTTAATTTATTTTCTGGTTTATTATTTATTTAAATCAGATTTTGATTTTATTTTTGTAACAAAGTAAAAATCTATTTTTATTTATTTATTGGTTTGATTTTTGTAATCAAACAATCTCTCTTATTTCCTATATTTCTTTTGTATTCCGTTTGTTGTTTAGTACACAAACAAAATTTATTTCATTAAATACAGTGAAGATTGTCCAATAGAATATAAGTTTGTAATATGGAACTACGCTAACCCAGTTCCAAATTCTTCAAGAAAGAAAAATCATTAATAGAGTAGAGGACCCACTTTGAACAAAAAAAAAAAGAGAACTCGCAAATTCAACAACAAACACAAATTGAATAATAAAATAAACAAGTGCAACAAAAGTAATCTTGCCCTTAGCCTTGGGAACATGTAAAGCCGGGTTTTTTTTAATTGTTTTTAAATTTTTTCCGAATGAGAACATGCCAAGAGTGTGATCCATAAGCATTTCACTTTATCATCATGGTAGCTGTTATGGTTATGGTGCTTCACACATATGTTGAAGGGAAAAAAACAAAATGAAAAAGGCCTTTATCTATTAGTATTGGAAGCTTGTGAAAATCAATATCCATTGGTGTAGGCACATGATGTAAGTCTTCATGAACCATTTCCATCCAACAATGAAATTGGGGTGATGATCAAAACATTTCTTCTTCTTATTTTCTTTTTTTTTTTGGTTTGACACTCATTCACCATTCAATTGTTTCAAAGATGTTTAGTTTCTCTTCTTTTTGTTTTTGAATTAAATGTTGGGGCTATCATTAACTATGACGTGTTTAATGAAGTGGATTGGAATTTTGGCCTCTTTTTATTGCTTTCACACAGAACCTGAAATCGATTACATGGGATTTTTCTCTTTTTTGCTTTTAACTATTGTGAAAGAGAAAATAATACAATTTTGCAATTTATATGGTTGATTTTGTTTCTTTCCATTTCTTGAGTGATGTTCATGGCTTTGCTAGAAACTTTTCACCAACTACTTCAAAACAAGAGAGACAAAATTCTTCATAGGTTTGGAATTGAATTTGGAGTTTATTTAGATGTATATGTCTTTTGTAGATGGGAAGGTGGAACATTGTACACAAACTGTGTTTTTCCACTTCTCATAGCCACTGCCAATTCGTCGATGTGCTTGAACCAAACTGAAATTTTGGTATCATTATATTCACATTCAAATCATTGCCAACCCATGTTTTATTGTTGTTCTCTCTCTCTCTCTCTCTATATATATATATATATATATTTATGTGGGCAAGTAACTCCTTGATATGCTCCATAATATACATTTCATCTATCATGTATATTTCTATCTTTCGAGAACCATTGGCAGCAGGTTTTTTGATTTTTAAATCATGAACATGTTAAATTAATTAATGTACGTTATACTTCAAGTTTTCTTTACTAATCTTTAAACTTGTGTAATTGCACTACCTCAAGTTTATATTTAGTAGGCTGATGATTCATGATTTGAAGTTAGGTTCTTTTTAGTTTGAGGCACTACACTTCTACGCAAAAAATAAAAATAAAAAATTCACACCAAAGAAAACAACCTAAATCCAAATCCACATTCAAGACATATAGATATAAAACTCCACACCAAAGCAACTTTAGATGAATATTCATTTCAGAATAACTCCAATTTGCCAAGGAATTATGATACATAATTGTTTGGTCATATAAAATAGAGATAAGAAAATCAATGGGAGAATCCAATTTGATTGCTTTGTTTTTGGGTTGATTGCCTTCTTTATGATTCCAAACTTGTGCTCTTTGAATTGTCTTTTTGGGAATCATTCCAATTTAAATACCAAAAGGAAAACTCTTTTAGATATATATATATATATATATTGTTGAAAATGATACATATACACCTAACTCAACCTTTTAGAATCTTTGAATGGGAGATTAGCAGGGTACATCGAATTAATATTGTTGTTCCTGAATGATATAAGCATGATAACGGCTCCCACTGATTTGCAGTTAGCTTATAGTTCAAAGTTTTCTTTAATGATCTTCGAATTTGTGTAATTGCACTACTTCAGGTTTATATTTAGTAGGCTCATGTTTCTTTTAAGTTTGAGGCACTACAAATTCACACCAAAGACAACAACCCAAACGCAAATCTAAATTCAAAACATATAGATATAAAACTCCACACCAGAACCAAAACCAGAACCACTTTGGATGACAAGTCATTTGAGAGTAACTCTAATTTGTTAAACAATTATGATACATAGTTATTGGTTGGTCATATAAAATAGATAGAAGGAGATGAAGCTTTTGACCATTTTTATTAGGCTTTTTGGGTTGTTCCTTTTTTGTTTTTTATGTTTCTATGTTGGTAGTTTTAAGTTGAATTGATCTGACATAAACAGGGGAATCAAACTTGATTGCTTTCTGTTTGAGTTGGTTGCCTTCCTTATTATTCCAAACTTGTGCTCTTTGGATTGTCCATTTGGGAATCATTTCAATTAAAATACCAGAAAGAACACTCCTTTACAGGTTTCTTTTTTTTTTTTTTGGTGGCTGAAAGTGAATTTCCTTTCAGAAGTTTCATATGTTTTTGGTTTTTGGTTTTTGGTTTTGGAAGCCTCAATGACTTGGGGTTTTTGGATTTTCATTTTCTTTATTTATTTTTTTTCTATTTTCAAGTAATATACCATACATGTCTATTGCTTGGATTTGGATTTTCAACTTAGAAAATTGGATGGGGCTTATTTTTATTTAGAAAATTGAGCCTGGTGAACTCCTTATTTATTGAGACATATTAACAAACATATGGTGTGCATCTGTTGAACACGTGGACAGGGTGAAAAACAATGTGGTTAAATATTGTGCAACACACTTATAAATAATAGGCATGAAATTACAGATGTACGTACCAGGATTTGTAACGGCAGGACCAGAGCTTTGGATGCCCAATTTTCACAACGTTATGGCAGCAAGAACACATCGACAAGATATATATATATATATATATATCTTGTGAGAAACCCTATGTTCCAAGGGGTAAAATTTGTTTTCTTCTTCATTGTCAGCGTCACTAATCTGAATTCCCTGTGGATAAACCAAAATCTACAACAAAAAGGAAGTCCGCATTTGGGGAATTTCTACGAGGAATGGTATTGGAAATGAAGCAGCAGCAGAAAGGAAATCGACATTTGTACAGACGAATAATGGAATTTGTTTGTTTCTACTGTCGTGTGTGTAGCTAAGCTGTGTGGCTAAGCTGAAGGCTACGTAGCCCGGCCAAATTTGCTTTGCAAACAAAGAAGTAACAAACTTACACCAGAAACACCAACGTGACACCATATGTTACGCCACTCTTACCTTCTTTTTATATATGTTATAGATTAGAAACTTGCAAGTGAAGCCTCTAGTTGTAAAAATGACCACAAGAAAGTATTACAATGAGATGTGGAAACAATCTTTTTAGGCCATAAAAAGAATCTATTTAGTTTTGATTTTCAGAATATACTTTTTAAAAAATTCTATTTTTTTATTTTTTGGTATTTTTTTGTTTTCATTGAACTTTTTTAATATTTTAAGTTTTTTTTTTTTAAATTTTTAGACACACCTAACATGAATACACTTAAAAAGTATAATATTTGTAAAAAAAAATCTTTAAAAAAATCACTAAATACCAAAGATATATAAAAAATATATATGAAAATTCAATACACTTTTTATATTTTTGTATATTTATTAATTTTTTAAAATATATTTTACTTTTTAGATACATCCAAGTAAGGTGCATCTAAAAAAATCAAAAAAAAATTGCTTAAATTTTAAAAATATTCACAAAAAATTAAAAAAATACAAAAAATAAAAAACTCAATTTTCAGAAAATTAAAACTAAACACACTAATTGTTATTTTTAAAAGGGTAAATTACAAACACTCTCCCTGATGTTTACTTAAATTACAAATTACCCCTGTAGTTCTAAAAATTACATTATGCCTCCTAAGGTTTCTAATTTCATAACAAATGATTCCTTTTATTAATAAATTATCAAGTTAATTAACAGTTTTTAATAATGTTAAAATTTTATTTCAATTAATAATTGAGATAATTTTATTATTGTATAGGTGAACAGTTAGAAATTTCATTTTTTCAATTAATTCTGTTACATGAAAAATTGTGACAGTGAGATATTTGTAATTTTCTAAATCACAAGAGAAAATTCATATTTTAAGCAAACTTCCAGAGATGTATTTGTAATTTACCCATTTTTAAAAGATTAATAGGGCTTAGTAGGGCTGTTTACTGGATTAATGATTTACCAAAGCAAGGGCCTCGCTGGATACACAATACTCAAGGGCTTATTAGATTCCAATATAAGGGCCGGTCGTAGTGGGCCTGGTGGCCCAAAAAGTTGAATGGAGATGCGGGGTATCATCTTAAGCGAGCGCTCTACCATTTGAGCTATGGGGCCATTTGGGAACATGTCAAAAAAGTCAAAAGTCAACTTTTTAACTTATTTTGCATTATATCACCTCTCACATGATGGAGTCATTTGGAAACATAAGTTAAAAGTTAAAAGTCAATTTTTAATTCATTTTAGGTCATATTACTTCTCACATAAAACAGTTAAAAAAGTTTAAAAAGTAAAAAATTCAGCTTTTAACTGTCTTTCTAAAAAATCTAAAAAAAGTCAAAAAAATCAAAAAATTAACTTTTAACCATTTTCCCAAAACACCCCTACATCCCCCTTTAAATTAATTATTTATTTCTTATTCCTTCTCTCTCTCTCCACAAATTTTAAAATAATTTATTTTGCTTTTTGTTGCATGACATCAAAATATTTATCTCTCACTGCAACAAATTTGTCACGACCCAAACCCGGCCCTATGGGTTTAGCACCGTAACCGGCCAGTAATCCGAGATTACCGAAGGTCTGCTTAACAGTAATACAGTATAACAGAGTTCAGGGCCTGGCGGAAGCCAATACAGTGAATAACTAGTGTCCATTGAGCTGTGAAAATCCGTATGCCAAAAACATTTTTCATGCATTCATACAGTTCGAAACAGTACGGTCTATATACAGTCTATACAATCATATACAACCATTCAGTACGGGGACCTAATCCCTCGATAACAGTCTCAATAACAGTACGGTAAACATTCAGTCTATACAATCCGTTCGGTCATACAAAACAGTGAGACAGTACAAAAAGGGGAAATACTAAAACACCCCTAAGCCTTAGCATAACAGGCTCGGAACCTCGCAGTGAGGCACATAGGCTGGCTTGACAAAACTGGGGACCAACCCACGCTCCTAGCTCCGGTCTGGTTGCTGAGAACCTACATATATATATAAACAGTGAGCTAAAGCCCAGTGAATAACATAATGTGTAAGGAGGTTATGAATGAATGTCCTTTCAGTAATGAAATCAATTCATTATACAGTAGTTCAATCTTTCAGTATTTCAGTCGATCAGTATTTCAATCAATCAGTCATATGTGGTACATCCATTAGCCTATAAACAGTAGGTCCAAAAGGACCGGGCCTTAACAGACCCAACAATAATGATGGCCATCAATCGATAAACGATATGGTTTCACAAGGAAACCGACAGAGCTCTGTAACAGTCAATAACAGTGGGTGCCAAGGATGCCACAATACAGTTTGAAATACAGGACATACATTCATTCAATAAACAATATCAGTTCAATAAACAGTTCAGTTCAGTATTCAAAATATAATCGTTTTGAACATATCTTTACACAATCTGTTACTCACAGAGATTGGGCTAATAGCAGCTAGAGCGCGTCCCCGAGAGCCAACCCTAAACAGTTAACAAATAGAACACACACTAAGTTCACAGTCGGAAGGATGATAATTAAATCCCTAAATTTCCTCGGTGTGGTTCTACATCTAAATCCTCATTAAGATGTCTTAAACTAGGCCTAAGAATGCCTAGGATGAGATGAGGATGCAAAAATACAGTTGGAAGGCATTTTTCAAAAGTTGCTGAAAACAGGGGTCTCGCTCGAGCGAGCCTTCCTTCGCTCGAGCGAGGTTGCAAAATCAAAAGCTTCGCTCGAGCGACCAATCCTTCGCTCGAGCGGTCTGATGAAACAGTAAAAGTACTAGTTGCTGGATTTTTACGCGCGATACCACGCTCGATGCTCGCTCGAGCGGAGCCCTGAATAAAGGTGCTCGCTCGAGCGAGGAATCCTTCGCTCGAGCGAAGAAGCAAAATCTGGAATTTCCAGATTTGTCTTCCAAGTTCGAACCAAGCATTCAATAACCCAAAACTCAACCTCTTGGGCCCGAATTCTGGAAAATACATCTACATTCAATATACAACAAGTTTCAAAAGCCAATTTACACATGCAAGGGCCAAGAGTTGGTCAATTAAAGCCATTTTTCAAACTCATTTTCAAGAACAATATCAAAACATGCAATGCATGAACTTTAAACCAAAATCAAGGTTCAAATCTTGCTCTAATGAGCTCAATAGTTGGAAAACAAAATGAAAACATGGACTTTGATAGAAACATGAGCATGCATGTACAATCCATCATGAATTCAACTTCAAAACGCACCAATTCAAGCATGCATGCATCAATGGAGTTCCAATTCAACATTTATGAACTAAATCATGACTTAAACTTACAATGATGCAAAAACCATGCAAGATTTAGCTCAATGATACAATTAGGAAGATGAATGATCTACCTTAGTCTTGTAGTTTAAGCCTAGAAGCTCAAGTAGGCAATCAACACTTCAATTCTTCAAGATTCAAGCAAAAATCCACAAGATGAACCACTCCCTCAATTCCTCTCTCTCTTACTCTCTTCTTTGGTCGGTTGGAAGGAGAAGAAATGGCTGAGTAAATGTTTGATCAAGTGTATAGGCTCAAGTGATAATAATAAACAATGGTCCACTAAAGGTGGCAATTTGGTAAATAAGTTAAACTCTTGTAATTTACATCATTTGATCTAATTTAATCATTCCTAATCAATTTTCAGATAAATATATCATAAAACCACATAAATTATGGTAATCATGAAACACTAAACAATTTTCAGTTTGGTCGCCGATAAGGCCTTCAATTTGCAGTTTAACGCATAAGACGAGAACAGATAATCAGACCGTCCAACAGGTAGATTATGCGTTTAAACAGTTATAGTCAATCGATCAGTCTCGAATCTCAGTCAGTCAGTTCAGTATTTTATTCAGTCCAGTTATCAGTCATTATCAGTCTCAGTTAACGGTAATCAGTGGCTAGTTCAGTAAGAATCAGTGATTAATCGGTAATCAGTACGAGGGTTGTTACAAAATTAAACTTTTAGAATAAAATTACTTTTTAATAGACAAAATATTTTAGTCATCAAAAGTGTTATTATTCTATTTTTTGCGATAAAATTATATTTTTGGTGATGAATTACTATTCTCTTTGAGGTTAAGATTTTCATCTAAAAAAAGTAAAAAATTTTGCCATCAAATTATTTTATCTTTGAAAGTGCATTTATTAGCAATATTTTCAAAATTTTGTCGTTCAAACTTTTTTTTTGGGACTCTACCAATGAGAGGAATTTGTCTCCTAATGTTTTTATAACAAAAAATTCAACTTTAGAAATTAAAAAAAAAATTTGATTTCTAAAATCCAAATATATAGTGTCAATGTTATGGGACAAGGTAAGAGGATATTTTATAACCTGATTCAGCACTTAAAATTTTAAGTACTTCTTAAAATGTAAGTTAAAACTGAAGAAAATTTTAAATTATACGAAATTACTTAATTCTAACTGAATTTATAAATATTAAACATGAATATCGATATACACTATGATATACTTACTATCACCATCACTACCACCACCGCCGCCACTATCATTACCACCACCACCACCACTATCACCACCAAAACCACCATCACCATCTCTGCCACCACCTTTATCACCATTGTTATTATTGTCATAAGCACCGCTATCATTTTAGTACCACTACCATTGCCACCGCCGCCACTATTGCTACCACTACCACCATCAATGCTATTGGTAATCCCATCTCCATCACCATCGCCATCACCATCATAACGTCACCACTATCACTACCACATAAAAATTGAGATATATAATTTAAAAATAATAAATTTTAAATTGGATCTTATACATATAAAAACAAATTATTTTTAATTTAGCACTTAATTTTTTATTAAACAACTTTTCAGTTTAAAAATTTTAATATTTAATTTTCAATACTTAATTTTCATCAACTTTATCAAAGACCACCTAAATAAATACTCTCAATTAATACATTGTGTGTTTACATGTGATATATTCTCAAAATTATTTGATGCTTATCTTTCTCAATCATAAAAGATTAGATACAGTGACTTCATTTTAACCTCAAAGTAATTTTAGGTTCTCATTCTTTGATCTTTGTAGGATGTACCTACATTATCTTGATTGGTATCAAGTAAGGAAGAATATAAAAAATTCTTTATCTTAATTCAATGGGTGCTTCCTTAAAAGAGGCATATACCGTATATATCTTATTATGATATACATAATTTAATCATAAGTTTTGTAACAAATATCATAACATGTTATAATTTGTTTTTTTCACTAAAATGAAATGGTTTGTAAGAAAAAGTTGCCAAAAACTACTAGGTATATTAACCGTTTATGTTTTAATGTAAATTCTAGAAATAAGTCAAAATTGTCTTAATTATTTAAAAGATTAATTATATTAAAATCACATCTTAACTATCAATAAATATCATTTTAATGCCTAAAAATGATACATTTTTATGTTGAACAGGTATAAATTCATAAATAAAAGGGATAAAAATGTGATATTTGCTAGTACTTAAGGAAATGTTGCTATAATTTACTTTGTTTAAATAAATTTAAAAAATATATATATTGTAAAACGATAAAAGGGACCAAGAAAGTATGGTCCATTGTGTTCAAATGGCATGCCTAACTTTGAGCAAAGCTAGTCCTCACTCATTTTTGTGATGTACAACTTTCTTTCCTAGCGTAACATTTCTAGGCATAGTATGTTAAATATAACGATAATATCATGTGATAGTGTCATAATTTAATAAATAATTTTATTTTACGGTAAGAATCACAATATTGTTAACTTAATAGGAGGTAATTAAGATTTGTTTACTTCATGCAGTGACGGTTTTTTATTAATTGATAACATTGCATACAAAATAGTATCACCATTACATTCAGGATGTAAGTTGGTTTTTTGACTTTATGGCTATTTAAGGCCTCGTTTGGGAACAGGCTAATTTAGTAACTTTTTGACTATTTGGCTAAAAAGATAGGTAAAAAAAACTTGTATGTTTGGGATGACTTTTTGGCTAATTACAAAAAGATGTGCAAAAAGTAAAGAGAAAAGAGAATCTTTGACTTTTTGGTATGAGTGGTTGGCTTTTTGGCTAGTAACTTTTTGACTAATTGGCTAATTTAGTCAGTCCCCAAACGGGGCCTAAGTCTTGGGCTAAAAAACTTCATTTGGGATAAGCTTTTTGATTTTTTTTTACTTTTGTGAGACAAAAAATTGAAATGATTATGATTTGGATACGACATTTTGTCTTATTGACTTTTTAGTCTATTTTATTTTTTTGTGACTATTTTATCCCAAACCCTTTATGCCAAACGAAGCCTCAATAATAATCTTATTAGACCACCTTTGCCAGAACAAGATAACAAAAATAAAAACAAAAAAAGTCTACAACCCCAGTCATGTTGGGTTTATAGTAGTAAACAAATAAATTCCCTAATGTGGATGTCTCTTTCATGCATTTTTGACAACTTTTTTTTTTTTATTCTTTTTTTTTTGTTTTTTTTTTTTTTTTGAAGCACCAGTGTCAATATGAGTTTTGCTGTGGCTATATTGTATTGTGATTGATACCATACTGGTGTCATGTCTCATCTTTTATGGATTACTGGTCTTGTCCGACACTATACCAGCAAAGAATTGGTTCATCAACTGTCATGTGCGTTTAGGCTTCTTAGTATTGGATCATCCAAATGGAAAACTTGAAACTTCACAGAAAGTTAGATCTGAAATAAATTGGAAGACACATATTCCCCACAGTCCTAAATAGGGCTGCAAACGAACCGAGCTGTTCATGAACAGCTCGAAGCTCGGCTCGTTAACAGCTCGTTTAAGCTCGTTCGATTACCAAACGAGTCGAGCTCGAGCTTTGTTACCAAGCTCGATTATTAAACGAGTCGAGCTCGAGCTAATATGAGCTCGGCTCGATTAGGCTCGGCTCGATTAGATTAAATTATATTATACATTATATTATATATTATAATTATATATTATTTATATTATATATTATATTATATATTACTATATATTATATATAAGTAATAAAGTCTCCAGTCCAAGTCATTAATTAAGAAATAATAAAGAATTGTCCAGCAAAAAGGGACATCGCTTTGCTTCTTTATCATGGGTGAGATTCCTTCAATTTTTCTTATCATTCGATGTGGGACAACAGGACAAGGAAGGAGTAGGTGTTGTGTATCACTTTGCTTCTTTTATCCCACATCGCTTCCTTTACAAAATGAAAAGGGACAAGAGGTCTATATAAGGAGAAAGCCAGCAGTTTGCCATTACTACTGTGGTTCAAGGGGCTTTTATTTACAAAGTCGAGCCACACGAGCCGAGCTCGAGTTTTGTTTTAGCCTCACGAGTCGAGCTCGAGCTAAGTAATGTTAAGCTCGATTCGAGCTCGAGCCGAGCTCGAGCATTTAAAAATTTATTCGAGCCGAGCTTGAGCACGATGATGCTCGACTCGGCTCGGCTCGTTTGCAGCCCTAATGCTAACATAAAGAAGCTCTTAGAGTGATAGAGAAATTTTAATACAAAAAATAAGATCTATAAACAAATAGAGATATCCAAATTCCTAACCACCTATTTAGATACAACACGTAACTAAAAATTCTAACAAATGACTAATCTCGTTGATTTAAAGTAAGCACTTTGAATTACACAAACATTATTTGTTATATTCAACCTAACGGGACAAATTGAGGTTTTCTTTGGCATTGACTCATAAGTTAATTTATTTAAAATTTTAGTATAATAATTCAAAAAATTTTTTTTTTTTATTAGTCACAGATCAAAATACCAAAAAATCAACTTATCCTAAAATAAGTCAATAACAAAAAGTCAAAAAGTTTAGCAAAAGGATTTCGTTGTTTATTACTTTTATTCAAAAAAATTAAAAAGCTAAGAAAATTATCAAATAATATGATTTAATTTAATCATTATAAAACTAAAAAAATAAATGTAAGTGTCACATCAAATAATAGAATAATTGATTAATATTTAATAAAATTTTAATATTTTAAAAAAAAGCCCACTATTATAATGTTATAAGTGTGTTAATAAAAAAATTATAAAAATTATTTACATCTATTGCATTACTCAATCAAGAATTGAATCGATCCCTTGATGAGTTGGCCCTATTTCAGCAAGTAGACATTGTACCATTTGGAGTTAGTTAAATTTTTTCAATTAATTAACTAGAAATCCTATTTACAAATGCTATAGTAGTCCAGATCTTACCTAAAACAAATAAGTCCTATTTAGTAAAATTAAAAATATTATCAGTTTTTTTTTTCAATTTTTAAAATTAAGAACATTATCAATTTTGCATAGTAATATTCTAAATAATTGTTTCACTAACTGAAAAAAAAAAAAAAGAGAAAAAGTATGAGATTAAATGTTTTTGTCCTTCTACTTATTGGTTTGATTCAACTATCTAATAAAACTAGAACATTATCAATTATTTTCAGTTTTAAAATTGAGAACATTATCAGTTTTTTAATTTTTAAAGTTTTTTTTTTTTAGTTTTGCATATCAATGTTCCATCATCATGCTCTTTTATAGACAAAATTTTTAGTTTTGCATAAAAAAATAATTCAATTTTTTTCTGTTAATCATGTAGTCTAATTTTGATGATGTCTAAAATATTATGTGATAAATTATAATTTTTTAATATATATATTTTATATTATTTGACACTGTTTAAAATATATGTTTTATGATATATTTGTTATAAATATTATTTAAATAGATAATACTATTCATGCTTGAATTTCGGATAAATTACTGTGCTCAAATAGTAGAATTTACTATTCACGTTTTGAAAAATTCGATTGGTCACTATTTATCTTTTGACAAATTTGATATTGATGAGTTGTCTTCTTTTGACAAATGTGATATTGACGAGTTATTTTCTTTCAACAAAATTTGATAAACTCACATGGAATGGTTGGTTATTTTTATTAGAATGTATCTAAAATCTCTACAATAATTACAAAGATTTTAAAAGGGATATATATTTTCATATCTGATATAAATGTTATTTAAAAAGATTTTACTATGCATACAAATATTTTAATAGAGAAATCACTGTGCATTTAAATATTTTAATAGAAAAGTTGTTGTGCATTCAAATATTTTAATAGAGAAGTCACTGTACATTCAAATATTTTAATATACAGTCACTGTGCATCATTTGTTTTTACGGCGAAAGTTTTGAAATATTTGTATCACTATTTATCGAAAGCAATGTTTGGCCAATTGCAATTTTTGAAAATAGAAAAGGCCTCGTGCGCCCGTGATGAAGAGTGTCGGTTGTGAAATTAGTGATCTGAAGAGAAGTGTCCTCTCTCTCCAACGGATATGAGCCAACGAATATAATTTTATGATATATAAGGAGTATTTTGGTTGAAGAAAAATAAGTGTTGAAAAACAGAAGAAAAGAAAAGAAAAAATCTGTGATATTTATTTGTTCTCAAAATATTATTGTGCTTCATTGAGTTGTATTTTCTGTGAAAAAAAAATTGTTAAGAATTTCAATAAAATTGTAAAAGAGTTTTCTATCCCTTATTCTTATAATTCTTGTAAAAAAAGAGAGTTTTCGTGAGTGATTTTTCGGGATAAAATCACTTGGATTAGGTGAGATTGGGCACCGGATTCAAAACTAGTCGGATTATCTTTGTGAGTGGCTTTTGGGATAAAATCACTTGTGTTAACCCCAAGGTTATTTGAATTTAAATTCTTATTGATTTTGATTATTGACAAATATTTTGAACTTATTTTATTCAAAGTTCTCAAAATAATATTATACAATTGTGCTTCAATGTTTCTAAAATATATATGCTTCTATAGTGTTGTTTTCCAATGATTTTTAGCCCCTCAAAACATGAAATTAGCACATGTATGCAAAACACTATTTATGCTTAAAACAGGTCCAAGGTCCACACCAAGATAGTATGGGTCGACACCAGAATGAAGTTTACAATGCCTAAGTATTCCAGCAGCAAGGGTCGACACTAAATTTCAGAACACAATCCAGCAACAAGGGTCGATACCAAGAATGACAAAGGTCAACACTAAATTTTAAAACACAATCCAGCAGCAAGGGTTGATACCAAGAATGACAAGGGTTGACACTAAATTTCATAACCTAATCCAGCAGCAAGGGTCAACACTAGAAATGATAAGGGTCGACATTAAAACTCAGCAAACAAAGTTCAGACTTTCAGCAAATAAAAGGGTCGACACCCAATTACGAAATGGTCGATACCAGGAACACCTGGAAATCAACTCAAAGAATAAAAGAAAGAAAAAGGTCGACACTCAATCTGCAGGGGTCGACACCCGTAAATCTAGGTTTTAAAAAACCTAGCTACCTAATCAGATCTAGACTGACATAGCTCATTTCTTAGCCACTTTTTCTAATCTATGTGCAGAATAAGTTATCATTTCTAATCCTTGAGCAGATTTTCTAACATTCTTCTTCCAAGAGTTGACTTATAAGGTTGAGCATTTAATGAAAAAGCTTGTGCATTTAATGAAGCTCATCTCCCAAAGACCTGATTACAGTATGTATACACCCATGCTCTGATCAATAACAGCAAGAAGATATCCTCCATGATTTGCTCCAACGGCTAGAAAATTCAAATCTACTTCTCTCCAACAACTAGAAGCCATTAATGCTATAAAGAAAAAGCTCTTCATGTTCAATATACACAACTTTTCGACAAAAGAACACTATAACATTCAAGAGCTTTTATTACACGTCATTGTACTTCCATTTTCGTATCTGAGTGAATCTTAAATTCCTTCTGTACTTACATTTTCATATTCATCTTTTGAGAAAGAAAATTTATAAAAGATAACAGTTGTACCTTTGATTCTTATTTCTTATTTTCTGAGTAAAACATTTGTAAAATGAGGCATTTAGTTGAGAGGTCCTCAATAGATTGAAGTAAGTCCTTTGTAAAAATCCACAAGCTAAGTGAAGCTTGGTGGTATATTGATTTGATTCATAGTGAAAAAATTCTCAAGGAGGTATCTTGAGGAGTGGACGTAGGCTGATGAGCCGAACCACTATAAATTCTTGTGTTTGAGCTCTTCTTTTCTTCTTCTTTATTTTTTGTGTATTAATTGATTGCTAGGTACTTTTACTTACTTAGTCATTTGAAATCTATTCTCTATTCATATTTTTTTAATTACCTAATTCATCAACCCTTCTTGGGTTGCCTTTCTAAGTAACAATTTGGTTAGGTGTGATTAGGCACCAGATTCTAAAACTAGTCTGTAAATGTTCACTAGCACCCTTGAAGCTAGTGGTGTAATTACTATTTGGGAAACTATTCTGTAATTTTTTTTTTATTTTTTACGAAGTGTCATAACCTAAGGGGGAGTTTTCTTAAAATTATTTTTTGCATTAACTTAAGGGGAGTTTCTATATTCAACAGATATTGTGTTAAATGCTATAATCAGTATTGTTAAAAATTTCTTGTTGCATTTATTTCAAAAGATAAATAATTTTCTTTACTCGTATATCAACTTTTTATTTTGATGATGTCAAAGGGGGAGAAGAAATTTGATGCATATATAAATTATTTGACAAAGAATTTGTTGATAATGGGGGAATAAAAATAAATGCATGTATTATGATTGTTGAATATTTTTGTTGTATTTATTCATGTAAAATTTTGTGTCAAATTCATGCTTGTATTACCATTATCAAAAGGAGAGATTGTTAATCATGTGGTATAATTTTGACAATGTTTAAAATATTATGTGATAAATTATAATTTTTTAATATACATATTTTATATTATTTGACACAAAATATTATCTGTTTAAAATATATATTGTATGCTATATTTCTTATAAATATTATTTAAATAGATAATATAATTCATATTTAAATTTCGGATAAATTACTGTGCTCAAATAGTACAATTTACTATTCACATTTTGAAAAATTTGATTGGTCACTATTTATCTTTTGACAAATTTGATATTGATGAATTGTCTTCTTTTGACAAATGTGATATTGATGAGTTGTTTTCTTTTAACAAAATTTGATATACTCACATGAGATGGTTGGTTATTTTTATTAGTATGTATCTAAAATCTCTACAATAATTATAAAGATGTTAAAAGGGGTATATATTTTCATATATGATATAAATGTTATTTAAAGAGATTTTACTATGCATACAAATATTTTAATAGAGAAGTCTATGTGCATTCAAATATTTTAATAGAGAAATTACTGTGCATTCAAATATTTTAACATACAGTCACTGTGCATCATTTGTTTTTATAGCAAAAGTTTTGAAATATTTGTATCACTATTTATTGAAAGCGACGTTTAGCCAATTGCAATTTTTGAAAATGGAAAAGGCCTCGTGCACCAATGATGAAAAGCGTCGGGCGTGAAATCAGTGATCTGAAGAGGAGCGTCCTCCTCTCTCCAACAGATATGAGCCAACAGATTTAATTTTATGATATATAAGGAGCATTTTTTTGGTTGAAGAAAAATAAGTGTTAAAAAACAGAAGAAAAGAAAAAATCTGGGATATTTATTTGTTCTCAAAATATTATTGTGCTTCGTTGAGTTGTATTTTCTTTGAGAAAATTTGTTGAGAATTTGAGCAAAATTGTAAAAGGGTTTTCTATCCCTTATTCTTATTATTCTTGTAAAAAAAGAGAGTTTTCGTAAGTGAACTTTCGGGATAAAATCACTTGGAATAGGTGAAACTAGGCATCAGATTCAAAACTAGTCGGGTTATTTTTGTAAGTGGCTTTTGAGATGAAATCACTTGGTTAGGTGCAACTAGACACCAGATTCTAAAATAGTTTGTAAAGGTTTACTAGCACTCGTGAAGCTAGTAGTGTAGTTACTATTTGAAGAATAGTGGATAAATTGTCGATGAGGATACTTGGGGAGTGGATGTAAGTCTAGCATGTCAAACCACTATAAATCTCAGTGTTTGATTTCTCTTCCCTTTGCTCATTTTATTTTATTACTTTATTTTATATTGTTGAGCATATTTGTTTATTTATTATTTGGGTTAATTTTTAATTTGACAATTTATTTAATAACCCAATTCACCCTCTCTTGGGTTGCCTACCTGGGATAACATTTTTAATTTTTTTACAAAAAATAGTATTTTTTTTTTTTTTTGCACATAATTTTTTTTTTTTAGTTTTTTCAATTTGAAAATTGATGTTTTAAAGTTTTGAAAATTAAAATAAATGTCAAATCATCATGTTCCTTTATAGATAATCATAAATGATGAACAATTATTATTTGAATGGCAATTTCGACTATTAAAAATTTAATGGGACTTGAACGTCCAAAAAATCTTAGTTAGGACTTATTAGAGTATAAGTTCATAAATTAAGACTTGCGAATAAATGTCCCAAATTTTTTTAGTTCTTTTGTTTTCTACGAGTTTATTTTTTGATTTTTGTCTTTGAATGACCCAAAAAAGGACAATTATAAGAGGAAATTGCTGAAAAATCTATTTTAGTAATTATTTAAAGTAGGGCAAATTACACTAATAGTTCCTATAGTTTGGGACTTGTGTCACTTTAGTCCCTAACTTTTCAATTGTAACACATTTGACCTTGAATTTTGAATCTTGTTCCAAATAAGAACAATTGAAGATACCATTGTTTAATTTCAAGGACAAAATGGCCAATTTAATAAAATATAAACTAATTTGACGAAAATAAACGTCAAAAAAATATTTTTAATTTTTTAAAAATTATTTCTATCCACTAAAGATAAAATTATGTAAAATTGATCAAAATTAATAAAAATTACATGATTAATTTTACATGATCATCATCCAAACACATAATAAAAATTAATTTGGTAAAAAAAATAAATAAATGTCTAAAAGATTTATCAATTTTACATAATTTTATCTTTAGTGGGTAGAAATAATTTTTAAAAATTCAAAAAAAAATTTTGACATTTATTTTTGTCAAATTAGTTTATATTTTATCAAATTGACGATTTTACCCATGAAAAATTTAATGATATCTTCAATTGTCCTTATTTAGAACAAGATTCAAAATTCAGGGTCAAATGTGTCGCAATTGAAAAGTCAAGGACTAAAGTGACAAAAGCCTCAAACTACAAGGACTAGTATGTAATTCACCCTTTAAAGTATTAGATTCAGTGGATATTTTTTATTGGTGAGAAATCTACCATTTGTAAAATAGTTTGTTTGCTTCCAATTATACCCCTTAATTTATCTGTTAATATTTTTTTATCAATTGACTTTTGTTGACTATTTGTTCAAAATTTTCCCTTATCTATTCAATTTTATTTCCTCTCTGTTTAACTTTTTAATATTTTCAATTCTAATTTTTCTTATCTGTTTAAATATTTGTCCAAACAAAATTCTAACTATCAAAATTCTATCTGTTCAATTTTTTTTATTTTTTCTATTTGTTTAAGTACAAGCCAAACCTGTTGAGCCAAATCAACCCTATCTGTTGCAATACCAAGCTAAACAAAACCGTATCTATTCAAATTTTGTTTTCTATATGTTCAAATTTCGCTTCTCTCTATATTCTTATCTGTTGTAATTCGTTTTATCATCATCAACAACAACCAAAAATAAAAAAAATCAAGAACTACAAAAACAAAAAAAAAAGTTTTCATATTTGATTTCATTTTGGTGTTCATCATCTTCATTCTTGCAGCTGAATATGAGTGTAGAAACCCTAGAATCGATATTGCAATGGAGATTCTGGCGCTGCCGATCTGTTTCTAAGATTCTCGCAAACACCAACTCGCGATCAGTCCAAAAGTTTCGAAAATGAAAGCAAGCACAACACTCAAAGTAAGAAAAATAAAAGTCGAAGCTCGAAGTGAAGGTCACGAGGGAAGTATATGGAGGACGTCGATTCGTATTCGTCTTCATCTAAAGATGATTATTCGGATTCATGGCCGGGAGAGAGAATGCGTTTGAAATACCATTTCTGCCGCCGTTGCCGCCAGAGATGAGAGAAGCAGTGCGGCAATTTCATTGAAATAGATGTTGATCCTCTTGAGTTAGAGATTGGACAGTTTAGATTGGAGGCAACAAGGTGGTGATGAAGTCGGACAATTCAAAGATGGCAGATAGAGGAGGGAAGTAGAGAAAGAAAAAGAGAGACGAGCGATTTTCACATTAGGGTTTGGTTTGAGAAGTAATATATATATATATATATATATAGGCGGATTTAGTGATAGACCCCTCATTGTCTAATTTGTCTTTCAAAAGGACAAGAATTATATTGGTACTTTCAAAACCCCCTAATATTTTAAAACTTGTTTATTTTACTGTACTACCCTTATATCTATCAGCTCTCCTATTAAATCATCTTCATAGTGTATTTCAAAGTAAAATTTTACTCTAAAAATACAATTTCACTCTGAATCAAAGTAAGTAAAATTTACTATGATTCAAAGTAAAATTTTATATCATTAAGCAAATCAACATATTTTTAACCAGAGTAAAATTTTACTGTTACAAAAAATAAAATACATACTAAATGAACGAACTAGAATCAAAATTTACTCTTAGATCTATTAACAAATAATAATAAAAAAAGGGAGCCAATTGGAAACAACAATCAATCAATCAATCAATCAATCAATCTCTCTCTCTCTCTCTCTCTCTCTCTCTCTCTCTCTCTCTCTCTCATCTTCCACTGCCGCCAATTGTAAATTCTTTCTGTCCGCTTGTTGATTCGTTGTCGCAATCTAATTCTTGTTCGTCTGATTACGTCTCTCTCAGAAGAAGATTCAAATTCGAGTTAACTATCAACAAATTGGAGGAAAATGAGAGGAGCATGACGAAGGTAACGTTTCGGTGGCGGCGGCGACGGTGACGGTGAGATGGAAAGAGAGTAGGGGGACAGTGAGATCGTCATCGTCCTTGAGAAGCCAACAGCGATTGAAGCTATTGGCAAGGGGTTTTGGATCTCAGCCAGAACCACCAGGTGTCACGGATCTCGGTGAAGGCAGAGAAAAGAATTTTGATAAAGATTGTGAGGGAGATGAGAGACATGAAGAGACTGTGGACGGTTGAGGGAGAAGGAACAGTGGCTGCAGCGGAGTAAAAGAAAGAGGTGGAGTTGAAGAAAGAGAGAGAAAGATATGTAGAAGGAGATGGTGGGAAGATTTAGTTGAGGGTATAATAGTCTGATAAAATATTTAAATAATAAATTTTGTTCTCTATACAATATTTTATAATTATAAGGGGGTTTTGAAAGTATAATTTTTTTTCTTGGTCCTTTTAACAATAAAAAGAAGGTAAGAAGGGTTTATAGCTAAATTTCCGTATATATATGAATAGTTTGGTGATTTTACAAGGATTTGTTCTTATGAATAAAATATTTTAAAACGTGCACCTTTAGACAAAAAAAAATCTAAAATTAAATTTATGAATCGACTACCCCAAATATAATATCTAGTCCTTTATATGCTTACTAAAACCCTGTTTTGTAAAATTTATATTGGCAACTAAAAAAAAAACCAAAAGTAGGCTTTTAAAAAAGTTATCAAATTTAGCTTATTTTGAGCCTTTTTGTGCTAACATTATATCTTTTCCAAATAAAATTGTTTAAACATAGAATTTCAAATTTTATGCTAAATAAGCAACAAATAAAATTTTCAAACGAAGTCATGGTAGTCTAATTATATACCCAACAAAAAAAAATGAGAAAAAAAAAACCACTAAATTGTCAAAAAAACAAAAAGATATTAAGCTGATTGAAAACCGATTGCTATTAAAACATTTTATTAGTCTCAATGACATATTGAAATATCGCTAGACTATAAATCTGAGCCAAATACACCAAAAAAATTGTGAATAAGCAAAATGGAGCTTAAATTTTTTAGTTTAAAAATTAGATTTTTTTAAATTTAATAATATGATAATCAATTAAAATATCTAAAATAACACTCTTTTTTATATCCTTTATAAAAATCAACTACTAATCATATCAGTTATAAATCAGGGACTCCAAAAAAATAATTTCAAGAAGTAAGCTTTTTCCTAAATTTTTAAATATATATGGAATCGTTTGACATTGATGAAAAAGAAATGTTTATAAATTTATGGCATTGAAAACCGTTTTTCCTGTAACTATAATAAAGAATTGTTTTTTACAATAAAAAATTGTGAGAGGAGTATGAATGGAAGCAAAGTTACTCGAGTAATATTAGAAATTTTAAATATTTTATTAATTGGAACTCACATAGAATTTGTGTTGATTTCATATTTATGTGAGATATTTAATAAAATATTTAAAATTCTTAACATTTTTCAAGTTACTCTGGATTGGCATTCATGGAAGTGAATTGTTCTACCAATGGTTCAAACTTATACACTAAGATCAAGTTTGGGAAGATTAAATAAGTGCATTTTTTGACTTTTATTGTATTATGTGTAGAAAAAGTAGAGAGAAGATGTTGATTGATGTGACCCAAAAAAGATAAAAAGATGAAATAAGTGTACTTTTTTAGTTTAGCCAAACTTGGCCTTAGGTTCGGTAATTCATGAGAGAATAGGAAAAAAAATGATTATGTAAGTTTGATTTGAAGACAGTGGGGCAATTTGAAAATTTGGTAAAAAGTTAATTTTTTGACTTTTTATCAAATTTTGTCAAAAAAGTCACAAAAAAGTTAATTTTTTTGTCAAAAAAGTCAAAAAATTAACTTTTTACCAACTTCTTAAAACAGACGAAAAAATATATATTATAATTTCTCTCCCTATTATTGGATAAACAGGAGAGAAAATAAAATAAAAGATATGATTGATTTATCTTTTATTTTATTTGGTTAAATTATATAAATAAAATGAAATGAAATGATATCATGTTATATTATTAAATTAACATTTATAAGAGTTGGTCCTTTTATTTATTTTATATGTGAAAAGCTAATTTTGATATTATAATAAAATAATATTTACACTACAATATATAAGAGTTTTAGAGATCAAATTTTTCAGTCTCTAAAAGTGAAAATTTTGTTGTAAAAGATATTTAGGGACCAATTATATGGTCGTGAGGATAGTCGTTAAAAAGTCGTCCCGAAAAGTAAAAAACAAGACCTTTAGTGACAAAATTTTAAAAATGTTACTAATAAATAAATTTTTAGAGACAAAATAATTTTAGTCTCAAAATGGTTTATTTTTTAAGACAAAAAATTTAATCTCAAAATGATAATAATTCATCACTAATATCCAATTTTCGTTGCTAAAAATATAATGACGACACCTTTCGCAACAAAAATATTTAATCCCTAAAAAATAATTTTGTCCCTAAATTTTGGTCTCTAAAACCTTAATTTTTTGTAGTGTTAGTTTGTTTTTTTTTTCTTTCCCAATCTCTCTACTTTTGGAAAAATTTAAAATATGGGTTATGACATAAATTACTGTGTTTTGTTTCAATTTTTTAGATTTATTTTTTTGAAAATTGATTTTTTTATTTTTTATTTTTAGTGAATATTTTTGAAATTTTAAGCTATTTTTTTTTAATTCTTTAAATGTATCTTATTTAGATGTATCTAAAAAGTAAAATATTTATAAAAATATATTTTAAAAAATCAATAAATACACAAGAATACAAAAATATACTGAATTTTTATATTTTATATTTATGGTATTTAGTGAATTTTTAAAAATAATTTTACAAATATTATACTTTTTAAGTTTATTTATTATAGGTATGTCTAAAAACTAAAAAATTTCTTAAAATATTAAAAAAAAATTCAGTGAAAATAAAAAAATACAAAAAATAAAAAATTTTAATTTTTTGAAAAGCAAATCTTAAAAAGTGAAATCAAACAAGTTGAGTTTTTCTCAATTTCTTCTCATTTCACTCTTTTTTTTTTTTCTTTCTTTTTTTTCTTCTTATTTGCTTATCTAAACAAATACTCCCTCCGTTCCAAAATAATGGTCTCTTTTGGGAAATTCAACTTTTTTTGGTAGTACAATTATTGCATTTGAAAAAAGTTGATTTTTCAAAATTATCCTTTTGATAGTACATTTTTTGGGAATATCAATGTCATAATTGTACTTTTTATATTGTTTATTAATTTAAAAGAAGGGCAAAATAGGAAATTTATATTATTTTTGTACTTGATTTTTGAAGAGGGACTAATATTTTGGGACAATGAAAAATGGAATAAGGGACTAATATTTTGGGACGGAGGGAGTAATATTCACTCTGTTTGGTTTCTATTTCCAAAATTCACTTTTCAGAAAATTCTACTTTTCGTTTTTCATATTTTTTTCTGTTTTCATTAAATGTTTTTCATATTTTAAGAAATTTTTTTTAAAATTTTTAGACACACCTAACATAAATACACTTAAAAAGTATAATATTTGTGAAAAAAATATTTAAAAAATTTGCTAAATACCAAAAATGTTAAAAAAATACGAAAATTCAGTACATTTTTTAATATATTTTTGTGTATGCATCTAAAAAAGTAAAAAAAAATTTATTTAAAAATTTAAAAACATTCACTAAAAATAAAAAAATACTAAAAATAAGAAATTCAATTTTTAAAAATTGAATTCAGAAAATTAAAATCAAGCACACTGATTTTTTTTTTATTTTCTTTCAAAATTACCCAATCCAAACGGGCGGATGATGAACCCATATGGGGAAGTGAGTGTAATTATATTAAATTTATGGTGTTAATTATATTTTTCTCAAATTTAAAGGGATATGAGTGTAATTTACCTTTAAAAAACAAATACATTCTTGAGATTTATTTAAAATATGATTTGCTTTTTCTAATTTTGAAAATTATATCCCGCCTTTTGAAATTTCTAATATGTGGTGCTATATGCATCAATTAATGTACTAACTAATATACCAACTAGTGTTATGATATTATTATTGACTCTACCTATTAATTAAATTACAAATATCTAAAACCTCTAAAATTACGCAACATCATCTGTTAGTACACTAATTAATATATTAATTTGTACATATAGCATTATTCATTTTAAATTTATAACAAATTACTTATTTTAATAATAAATCATCTAGTTGATTTATAATTTTTAATAATTTTAAAATTTTATTTTTAATTAATAATTTATATAATTTTATCATTATATAAGAGAGCAGTTAGAAATTTTATTTTTATAGTTAATTTTTTAATTTTATTAAATAAAAATTGTGATAATAAGATATTTATAATTTTTTAAACCATAATCAACGATTCATATTTTAAATAAATAAATAAATAAAACAAAAAACAAAAATTGCGGCCAAACGGGGTCTTAACCCACTATCACAAGTTCACAACCCCATCAAAAGGCCTGACCTCCTCATTTCGCCCAAAAAAAGAAAGGGAAAAAATTCTCTCTCTCCTCTCACACTCACGTCTTTCTTCCAATCTCACTTTCATCCCAACCCTTAATCAGTACCTTTCTCTGTTATTTCTTCTTCTTCTTCTTCTTCTTCTTCTTCTTCTTCTTCTACCTGTTCATCGTCTTCCGAGCTAGGTGATGATGGGTGTGAGCAGCAGTCGATGTTCCCACACTTCCCACATCACCGAGATCATCATCACCAGCTTCTTCCGACACAAGCTCTGAAAAATACCCATTAATAAAATCATATATATACATACATATACAAAAACCCATTATCGGATTGAAAATCGGCACAATCTGATCTTCATACCCATTATCTATGGTTGCTTGACCCAACCCCCCTTTTTTAATCCTCGAAGAATCCATGGCGGCTCGGAGGGTGGTCTACGCCGCCTCTGTCGCTGGTTCCAATTCCAATACTGTTTTGCTTCAAACCCCTAATTCTCTGTTCCTCTCTGGCTCTTCCCCTTCTTTCCTCGGTAATTTTCTATGTTTTTTTCTGATTTTTTTTTTATTGATTTTTGTGATTCGATTGCTGTTCATACGTGTGGGTTTGATGGGAATTGGGAAGATCAGGTTTTAGTTTTGATTTTATTTGATGGGTTTTTGTTTGGATGTTGATTACTCTGTTTGTAGATTCATTTTTTATCAGTAGTTTTGTGAATTGTGATATTTATCATCTGATTTTGCTTTTTATGTTGTCTTTAACTCTTGATAATTGATATATGACAAGGAAATTATTACCCAATTTAATGTTCTTGTTTTGATTTGATCAGCGTACTATCGTTGACTTTGTGTTTATGCTTGTGTGCAAAAATTAAGGGCATGTTTGGTTGTGTTTTTGTTTTCTTTCTTTGTTTTTGGTGTTTTTGGAAGCAACAACGATGAAATTTTTGAAAATACACGTTGTTTTCGTACGTTTTATTTTTGTTCAACAACAACTTTTGAACATTCAAAATTAACTTTTTGGTGATTCCTAAATAGTAAGTTGATAAATAAGTTATTATGTTTTCATTTCCGGAAAACTTATAACAAGAACACAAAGTTGCAGTACTTCTCCTTATAATCTAATGCATTGCATAAGATTTGATTCAATAAATTTGCTCTGTACTGTTATTGATATCTGGGTAGTTGATCTGGTTGGTTTGGTTTATGTTTGAATTGAGAAGGATAATCATAGTGTATTGTATGGTCTTTCCCAACTGTATGTGTGATAAACAAGCCAATCCAGCTGAATAGTTAACTGTTCAAGCATGGTTTGAAAATTTTAACGAGCTTCAAAAAAATTTCAAGCTTGGTTTGATTAACCTCTCAAGTTGATCTCAAGCAAGCTTTTGTCTAGCCGAGCTCAAGTAATTTGGTATTTTTATGTAGTTTTAGGCTTATAGTACCAAGCCAAACAAGCAATTGATTGTTCAAACTTGGTTTAAAAATTTTAACAACCCCCAAAATGTGTCAAGATTTATTTGTTACTTAACGAACTAAGCTCAAATGAACCAAACATGAGTTGAGTTCAAACTGTTTGGTTCGTTTATCACCCCTACTCAAACTTCTCTGATTAATTTGTGAATGTGTCTGATGGTAGTTCATTTAAATTTTGCACTTAAAGAATTAGACTTGTCAAAAACATGTTATTTTAAACTGAAGGTAAAGGAATTAAAAACTTCTGCCATAGACCTAACAGGCTATAAGCTATGTTACATGGACTCTTCAATTTTTGCTGAAGTACCCATATCGACAAGGGTTTGGGTACCTTATGCAGACAGTCCATATATGTATTTGTTAGACTAGCAATCTAAGGAATGGGTTGTTGGTTTTAGCATATGGGTTGTGGTTACAAAATAGAGTTAATATTGTTTGGTTGTCTCTGAATTAGGTTTGAGCTCCATGGTTAGCTTTAAAGATGGCAATTTGGGAAAAAGATCGGAAAGATCGTTCTTCTGCTCATTTGATCAAGAAGATAATGAAGATGATGAATTGGACGAATACTTCCAACAACCCGAAAAGAAGAGGCGGCTTACGCCTGACCAAGTCCAATTTCTCGAGAGGAATTTTGAGGCAGACAACAAGCTTGAACCAGAAAGAAAAATCCAGCTGGCAAAGGATCTCGGTTTGCAGCCTAGGCAGGTTGCAATATGGTTTCAAAACCGCCGGGCTAGGTGGAAGACAAAACACCTAGAGAAGGATTATGAGGCACTGCAAGCTAGCTACAACAGCCTCAAGGCTGACTACGATGGCCTCATTAAGGAGAAGGATAAACTAAAAGCTAAGGTAATGACCTGATTTTAGGAACATCTTCCATTAGAATTGTTGTTTTGCTCTGGATAAGGTTGCAAACGAGTTGTGCCAAGCCAAGCTTTGAGCTCAGCTCATTTGTTTATCGAGCTTGAAAATCAAGCTTGAGCTTTGCTCAAAAATTAATCCAGCTTTAGCTCGGCTTGATACTCAATAATGGAAAAAGTTCAACTCCATAATCAAGCCTGGTTGGCTCATTAAATATTATTCTATTATTTAAATAAATAATAAATAAGCCGTGCTTATTCTAGCTCAAACGAGCCTAAAAATCTGGCTCTGATTTGTTTATATATGTAACAAACCAAGCTGAGCCGAGCCCTTCCCGAGCCGAGCTTGTGAGTTCATTTGCAGCCCTACTTTTGGACAATGCTTGTATAATCGTTCTGTGTCCTTTCAGGTTCTTCACCTCACAGATGAGCTGCTTACCAAGAACCAATCTGAAGCACCACTGCAAGAACTTACTGCCGATTCAGTTTCTGAAGATGAAGTATCCAAAATTTCAATTGCAGCTTGTAAGCAGGATGATCTTACATCGGCTAAAAGTGATGAACTGGATTCAGGCAGCCCATGTTACATTGATGGTAGTCACTCCTCTCTCTTAGAGCCAGGCGATTCATCATATGTTTTCGAACCTGACCAGTCAGATCTATCTCAGGATGAGGAGGATCGCTTTTGCAAGAACTTGTTGCCTCCTCCAGCATACTTGTATCCAAAGATTGATGATGCCGGTTATCCTGACCCGTCTGCCAATTCTTGTTACTTTGGTTTCCCGGTTGAAGATCACACTTTTGAGTTCTGGTCTAACTGAAAATTTACTCTCAGTATGTATTGTACCGTACTGTCTTTCTTGACTCTTGTCTTTCCAAGCATGCTATAGTGGTTAGTTCTAGAAGGAATAAATCCAATCGATGCCAACCCCATTCAATATGTCGTGGTAGGTTTTGGTGTCGGTTGGAAATGGTGTTTTTTGCCCCTTTTGTGTAATCTTTTTTTCAATGGGACTTTCTTTATGCTGAACTTGTTTTGTTGTATGGAATCTAAGTGAAGAACTTAAACCTGTACTAGAAGTTTGTTGTGTATTAGTAATTATGTTGTAACATTTTGAAGATGTGTTAAGTTTAATATTTGCCCTAAATTATTCTGTAAAAATGTATCAAAGTAATTGAAGTTATTGCATCTCATATCGGTTGGGGATGATGTGCAAGAATTTGTATGACTATGCATGACATTTCCATTAAAAATGTGATTTTTAGGTTAGAGCCCAAAAGATCGTTTGTTTGTTGGGCTGGATAGCGAATAAATTTTGGATTTGTTGTGAGCGTGTGGATGATTTGGTGCGCAGTGTTGTGTCACATCAACTTTTTCTTGAGTGAAAATCTATGGTCCTCTTTCAAAAGTATCAATTTAATCTAGGATAGTAATTTATTCCACCCTGAATTCAAATTTCCTACCTTATCTCATGAATATTTTCCCTTCCAATAAGAAAATAGGGAGGGAATGAGATTTGTTTTTCCCCTTCTATTTTTCCTTGTCATGATTATACTAATTAAATACCTTTTTTATGTTTATATATCTATATATAATTAATTTGTTAAATATAACAAAAGTAAAATATTAAAAATGTCATATATATTTTTATTTTTATTTCTCTGTATTTCATCTTTCATCTTTGCCACTTGTATGCTCTACCATGTCTCTCTTTAGTATTGTCCTCTTCTAAGGGTGATTTGAAAAGTTAGGTAAAAGTTAATTTTTTAATTTTTTATATTCTTATTTTTGTGTGTAAAAAATATGAGAGATTAAAAACTAACGTTTTATTAACTTTTCAAATTACTCTTACGAGCGTCAAACTATCCCACCACACTGCTGCCACTTCCTCAATTTTACCGCCTTGACAAGGAGTAGGGCTGGGCCGGCACAACAAAAACCCAGCCCCACCCTCCAATTGTAACTTGTCACATGATATTGCCACACTAATCACCGGCCAGTCCCATGCATATCATTAATTAAAACATTAACATAAAAATGATAAACTCTATTGCATAAATTAATTACATTCAGTGTCATATAACAAATATTTTACTGACGCTTAAGTTTTTAAAAACAAAATATGTTATTTTGTTTTTTTTGGGAGTGCCCAGTACAGACTGTCCCAATTTGTTAACTGATTAAAACAGATACTAAGGTCTCGTTTGGGGACTGACTAAATTAGTCAATTAACTAAAAAGTTATTAAATTAGTCAAAAAGTCAACTACTCATACCAAAAAGTCAAAGATTCTCTTTTTTCTCTACTTTTTGCACATCTTTTCGTAATTAGCTAAAAAGTCATCCCAAACATACAAGTTTTTTTTACCTACCTTTTTAGCTAAATAGCCAAAAAGTTACTAAATTAGCCTGTTCCCAAACAAGGCCTGGGAATAGATTAATTTAGGTCAAGTTTAGCATGTATCAAAAAGTCAAAAAGTCAAAAAATTACTCAAAAAGTTAAAAAGTTAACACTATTTACCAAAAGTCAACAATTACGGCTGCACAACTCCAAATACTAATTTTTCTATACAAATCAATTTTTACAATTTTTTATTACACATTTTTCCATAAAAAGTCAAAAAGTTAACCCAAACATCTATATTTTCTTCCTCAATTTTTTAGTCCAAAAAGATAAAAAGTACACTTATTTAGGACACCCCAAACAACCAGTAATTTTTTGGCTATTTGACTAAAATATGACCTAAAAAAAACTAGTATGTTTGGGATGATTTTTTGACTTTTTAAAAAAAGATGTGTAAAAAGTAAAGAGAAAAGGAAATTTTTGACTTTTTAATATGAATTGTTGACTTTTTAACTTTCTTAATAACTTTTTAGCTAAATGGGGTGGTTCCCAAACGAGGCCTATGGTGACTTCTTGTCTGTTTCAATCAAACTAACTTTGTACCAATCAATGCTCTGTTGGCTGAGTGGTGTTAACCATTATCATATCCATCAAACGTTAATTAAGAAAAAGAACAAAAATATTAAATCTTCTATCTGTGGTAGGAATTTATTTATTTATTTTTTTCCCTGCTCCACAAATCTAAAATCTAAATACTATTTAAGATATCTTGATTCTTGCAAGAGAAAGTTGAAAAGCAAACCCATGAAATGGATGCTCTGTATTTAGCAGGGTTTTTGTCATTTCACTATATTCTGTGGAACATTGTCTTCCACTATATGATTACATCAACCTAAAGAAAAAAAAAAATTAATAGAGCTTATGTGTGGGAAAAGGAGTAGTGATTGGTAGCTCGAATTTGAGCCTCTGAATTTCCCGAATTCAAAAAATGATGTTGTTTTTGATTTATTTTTTTATTTTTTATTTTTTTTCAGAAGAAGAAGAAAATCAGAAGAAGGAGGAGGAGGAGGAGGAGAAGAAGGAGGACTGGAGGGGAGGGGGCTAACAAAATCCGGTTAGAGGCGGAGGCGGGACCGGAGGCGACGGCGGTCAGAAGCGGGGCTGCGACGAGCTGCAGCGGGGCTGCGACGAGTTGCTGCTACGACGATCGACCGGTCGATCTGCCATCGATCGGTGGCCGCGGAGGCAAAGGAGGGGCCCTCTCTCTCTCTCTCCCCATTCCCTCTTCTCTTTCTCTCTTTCTCTTCTCTTTCTCTCTTTCGGGTTGTTCGGAGGGGAGGAGGGGGGGAGATTTCGGGGGAAAAATCATTTCCCGTGGGAAAAATACCCACTACTAGAAAAGTTACTCATAGATAGGGAAGTAAAATTATGCACCACCGAAAAATTATCTGATAGATTAGGTGTATCATGTGATCGTGTGTTTATCCAACAATAGAAAATACATAATTATCGTAGATCAAGTCTATCATGTGATTAGAACTATACAAAATACCGCTCAATTCGCTAAAATTACACTGATCCGCATCAATCCGCACCCCTATATCCGTTAATCGTGATTTAAATTTTAAAATTTATAATTTGCCTTCGAAACCATTCCACTCCGCTATAGTTAATACATATATATTTTTCAACCTATAATGAAATATCAAAATAAAAATGAATGTACAAAATATTTAATATGTGAAATTTATTACAAATTAATAGTTATATATATGAAAAATATTATGTAAAATTAATTTGTGTTATATATATGAAAAATATTATACAAATTAATATTATATATTATGCAAAGATATAATAATTAGTTAGAATATCCTTTAATCTGCCCAAAACAACTCAAACACCAATTTAACAATCTGTCAATCCGCCATTCAATTTATAATTTTACTCTCAAACCGTCCAAATCGCACTAGACAAATCCCT
Organism: Camellia japonica; assembly: GCA_030407325.1. Classification (NCBI taxonomy): domain Eukaryota; kingdom Viridiplantae; phylum Streptophyta; class Magnoliopsida; order Ericales; family Theaceae; genus Camellia; species Camellia japonica. The sequence continues at coordinate 97,055,664 of JAPPVO010000059.1, forward strand.
ATATGTGATCATATGTTATCTATTGGATTTAAAGAAAACTAATTGCTCAGTTTGATATGCTTCTCATGATATTTATAAATTATCTTTCACTGATTAGGACACAAAAAACAAAAGAACCTTCACCACCTACAATAAGGAGATGAAAAAAAGTATCACCACATGTGGCGAAGCTAAAAAATCAAATTAGAGGGAGCACTGATTAATTATAATATTAAAAAAATTTATAAAAATATTTAACGGAAGTTTTTACGATTGATTTCGAAAAATATTAACAAAAAAATAATGTAATTTATATCTAGTGTATTATGGACAATATAAAAAAATATGAATATAAGTCTTAAAATAAATTATATAATGATAAAAAAAAATTTATACAAAATTTAATTAAAAATTTAATATAATGATAATACCACGTCATCATTAATATGTGATATCACCAACTAATAGTAAATAAATACATAGAGAGTAAACCTCACATGTCAGATGTAACTAACAATTCAATAAATTTCATATCTTTATAGTGAGATTACTTATACTTACATGTCAATAATAATGATATCACCGTTACATTCAAAAATTTTCATAGATGATATAATTTATAAGTCTTTTTATTTTCATTCAAAACAACCATTATTGCTTTCATAATTTTTAAAATGTCTTTAACATTTTACTCGAATAATATTTTTGTAATTTTTTTTATTTAAAATGTTTTCTTTATATTTGCAACAAAACAACAACACCTTAGTACACATTAATGTGTGTTTGAGAGAAGAAAGATTGAATACACACCTAACCTTTGACATAATGCACAATCCCAAGACTTGAGCCCATAACCTTAAGGTTATTAGGTCAAGTCTTAATCATTAAACCAATAGTTATTCTCCTTTTTTATATTTGCAAAAATAAAAATAAAAATAAAAATTCCCAAAATTCAGAGGCACGTGACCCCCTCATCCCTTGCTGCCTCCGCCACTGCACGACCCCATCGTATTTATCCCAATCCAATTTTAATAAATAAAAAAAATAAATGGGAGAGCATTGATAGGGTAAGATAAATGATAAGGGTAGGTAAAAATTGTCAGAATTAAGATGAAGAATAAAATTATTTCATTGAAATAGTTGAGTTTAAAATCAAAATTTCGCACAACCTAAAAGAAATACCCCACCCATTGTCACCCTTTCAAAATTCAAATTCCAGGCCAATTGTTCTATGAACATAGAACCAAATCACATAACCGAGATTACAGAAAATAATAGTGATCATACAAATCAAATAATGGATCCACGGTTACTCGTATTTTATGTAGTTGATTCTGTGTCGGTAGAATTATTGATTTCATCCACTAACAGATTCGGTCAGATATTTGACCTAGATAATTTTCATATTGCTTCCATTCTACCAATGGAGGAAAAAGAAAAGAGAATCATCCGCAGCACAAAAAGGCTCAAAACAACATGAACATTCAATGTTTGCAAGACAACAATAATATATACAGGGCCCATAGTTAGGGGCATAAAACTCCCAAAAACACCGAGAGATCAACACATCTAGCACAATCAACATGCGCCATATAACCTTCATTGCGAAAATACTTGTTCAAGTCAACAATAATCCGAATGTGACTCGTAGAAATCACTTGGGCAAGGTGACATTACCTCTTGCTCTAAAAACTGCAGCACCTGCTGCATTGATGGCCTGTCATCAGGGGTTGCATCAGTGCACCGTGCAGCTATTTCTACAATTGCTTCTACAGTTTCGACATCTGCATCCGTGCATTTCTTATCTACTACATCCCCCAATCTGTTCTCTCTCACCATAGTGTTCATCTGCGAATTCAAGGTTAAAAAAAATGCATTACAATGTTTAAAGGGCACACATCACAAAGAATTCTCGTTGTGCAATGAAATCGTCATGCAATGGAAATGAGAAGTACAAAGGAGACAGATATCCCGTTTCGCAAAACTTATTTGTAGCATATTTAGCTTAAATTTTGAAATTTCATGCTTAAGCAGTTGTACTTCAAAACGGATGCATTATACCATTTAAAGCACAGGCATCACAAAGAATTCTTGTTATGCAATGACATTATCATGCAATGGAAATGAGATCTACAACAGAAATAGATATCCCGTTTGGCAAAACTTATTTGAAGCTTATTTAGCTTAAATTTTGAAATTCCATGCCTAAGCAACTGTACATTGGAAAGTTAATTTGGTAAAACTATTCAACTTTTTTGCTTTTTTTTTAGCTCAGATAACTCAAAATAAGCTAAAAAAACTTTTTTGAAGTTATAGTGTTCCATTTTTTTAATTTTTTTTTTCAACTTAAGTTGCAAACAAGTTCTGTAAAACGGGCTCAGAGCATATTAAGGAGGAATTCGGAGAGGGCATACCCAACCAACAACATTTAGGCCTCGCTTTACAAAAGAAGGATCGGTGGGTCTCTTCCCAGTTAGAAGCTCTAACAAGAGAACTCCAAAGCTATACACATCTGACTTCTCAGTGGCTCTTCCACTTTGTAGATACTCTGTTTCCATGTTGCAGATAGTAACCATATTTAGTCAGATTCACCTTTGATAATGTGAAACAAGCGTAGCAATTAATCCATATACTGGAAAAGCTTTATTAGTAACATAAGTCAAAAGTAGTATGGAAAGCAAATTAGAATATATATACCTTAACAAATAACCAATTGCAATAGCCTAATTTAAGCATTGATCCTCAAAAAAGTGTAAGTCTAAATGCACAGAGAATTTTCATAAAAAGAGACACAGATGTGAGACAAGAGGTGGGTCTCACATATAGTGGACCCCACATGTGGGACCATCCTTGGACTCACATTTGTGTCTTATTCGGTGAATCTTTTGTATTCATAGCATAATTGCTCTAAAAATGTTTTGTAATGGAACCAATTGTAAATTACAGCACATAATGTACAAACATCTCGACTATAGCTACAGGAATTTGTGGGCTGCAACATTGCGCCAGTACCATATGGTGTGCCCAAACAATGCCGATGCTGAAATCAAGTTAATTGTAGCATGAAGGACAATTGATTGTGTGCCAAATCACTTCAATTGTTTGATGAAATATGTCCTTCACTTGTCATGTAAAGGGCTGAAATGTAGATTTTGAAAACAAAAACTTTTGCAAGTTATAATTTCATTAATGACTTGTAGTCTTTAAAGATAGAACAGAACAATCACGCAAGCACACAAAGGATTTACATTATTTGGCTATAAGTCCACAGGCAAAAAACGGCAAAAGAATTTCACAATGGATGTGGAGAATACAATGAGCTGGCTCTCTAAACACAACCCTCTGTTACAGACTCTCTAAATACCATAAACCCTAGAATCCCTAAGAAACCCAATATATACAAGGATCTGAAAGGTAGGGAACCGGGTCATAATAGACCCAAAACAAATACTGGGTTGAACCTAGCAGACAGAGGCCACTTATCAGGTTGTGCAGATCACTGACGGGTAATAAGCATAATCCAGATTAAATTCGGGACACACTCACAACATGACCGCCTAAAAGCCATCAATCCATGTATTTTGTTCTTAAAAATTAAAATAAATTCAAAGGTAAGTCCACAACCAAAGACATCCTCCGATCAGACCATTTTGCAGTTAAGAAAACACAGCAGAGTAAATGATACTCATGACAAAAATTGCTCAAAAGAAAATGCTTTGCAACTAAAATCTTTACCCTGAATAAGCAATATTAAGGCACCAAGCAAATAAAAAGCATAAAACACACCTGGTGCCAAATAACCAAATGTTCCAGCAACCACAGTCGTGACATGAGCATCCTCATCTACCAAAAGCTTGGCAAGGCCGAAATCTGAAACACGAGGTTCTAGGTTTTCGTCAAGGAGTATGTTGCTAGACTTTATATCGCGATGAACTATCCTTGGACAGCAGTCATGGTGCAAGTATGCTAAACCCCGGGCAGAACCAAGTGCTATCCTTAAACGTGCATTCCAGTTCAAGGATCGCTCTTCTTCTCCATGTTCTAAGGAAGAAAAGGTAGACGACATTAGCAAGATCAAAAGGCAATACTTTGTGCTGGACGCATAGTTGCTATTAGATTTAGAAGAGATTATGTTCTTCTCAAAGAATATTGTGCATTCTACTGGAGCAGTGTGTTGGGTCCAAAAAATGTAACTTACTTTATTTGAATTCTCTGATGATTATAAAATAAATGGTTAATTTTCCTTTTATCCCCTTAACTATTGCCATTTTTTTTCGATTTTATCCCTAAACTATCAGTTTCATCTATTTAGTACTAAGGCCAAGTTTGGGTACTCCCAAATAATCCAAAAAGTCAAAAAGTTACTCAAAAAGTTAAAAAGTTAACACTATTCACCAAAAGTGAATAGTGTTAACACTATTCACCAAAAGGATCGCTCTTCTTCTCCATGTTCTAAGGAAGAAAAGGTAGACGACATTAGCAAGATCAAAAGGCAATACTTTGTGCTGGACGCATAGTTGCTATTAGATTTAGAAGAGATTATGTTCTTCTCAAAGAATATTGTGCATTCTACTGGAGCAGTGTGTTGGGTCCAAAAAATGTAACTTACTTTATTTGAATTCTCTGATGATTATAAAATAAATGGTTAATTTTCCTTTTATCCCCTTAACTATTGCCATTTTTTTTCGATTTTATCCCTAAACTATCAGTTTCATCTATTTAGTACTAAGGCCAAGTTTGGGTACTCCCAAATAATCCAAAAAGTCAAAAAGTTACTCAAAAAGTTAAAAAGTTAACACTATTCACCAAAAGTCAACAATTACGGCTGCACAACTCCCAATTCAAATTTTCCTCTAAAAACTAATTTTCACAATTTTTTATTACACATTTTTCCATAAAAAGTCAAAAAGTTAACCCAAACATCCATATTTTCAACCTCACTTTTTTTGTCCAAAAAGACAAAAAGTGCACTTATTTAGTCTTCCCAAACTTGGCCTAAGAGTTTCTAATTTCAACTCATTTGGTCCAATTGGAGATGGTTGTCCAAATCAATAAGCATTGAAGCCTAATTTGATATGCAAAAAGGTATTTTTAGAATTTGAACAACTTAAGTGATGGTGAGGAAAAAGGGAGAGGGTGAGGGATGTAGAGGGGTGGAGAAGATGATGGATGTTTGGTTGTAGGGTGTAAGTTGTTTGATAGTGTGAGTAAGAAAAAGGGTGTTTGGTTATATAATTTAGGTTGTCCAAATAGTAAAATTAACTTCTTTTTTTCCCTTTTAGGATAGGCTTCCACTGTTATTGATTGGGACAGGCGTCTCCAATTGGACCACATGAACTAAAATAAAAACTCTAGGTACTAACTAGGAGAAATTGATAGCTTAGGGATGAAATAAAATAAAATAAAAAAATACAATAGTTGAGGACAAAAGTGAAATTAACCCAAAAATAAAGATATAAAGAAATTGATGGGAAGAAATTTCAATCATTAAAGAAAAGCTTAAATGACACACCAAAATGCATTGAGGTCATTTGAGTCACCACCAGACATTTCTTAACTCTTTTCTGAGATTGCAATACTGCAGACATCTTGTCATGAATACAGGTGTAATTTCAATATACTTCTAAAGAAAAAAATATGGGTGTTTGGTGCTTAGAAGATTCAGAGAGGATCAATTTCATAAACTGCATTTTGTTCCTCCATCACAAAGAGAAAAGAACTTGTTACTCCAAGAAATGAAACATACCATGCAAGAAATCGTCTAAGCTTCCCATGGCCAAATAATCATATATAAGAAGCTTTGCAGAAGGAAGCCTGCAGTACCCTCTCAAATTGACAAGATTTATGTGCTTGACGCTCCCTAAAATCTCTAGCTCCCTCTCAAAACCTTGATCTGACCCTTCACGACTTCGATCAATCCGCTTAACAGCAAATGTACCACAATCATTCATGACCATCCGATAGACAGTACCGAATCCTCCAAATCCCACAACATCCTCCTTATCAAGAGATTCGAGCTTTTCTATGATCTCAGACGATGGATATGGAAGATCACCATGGAAAGTGATAAGCTTGGTGCCTATCAATGTATAAGAAGTTAAGAGGATACAGAAAAATGAAAAGAGAACATAAAATTTTCAACCAAAAAAAAAAAAAACAGCTTACTAGTTTCTTGTTGAACTTGTTTTTTGACTTCTGTGTATTTCTTAGCAGCCCTTTCCTTCTTCGATAGCAACCAAATCCAGAGGAAAATAAGGAGGATAATGATTGCAAGACCCAATATGGCCATTACACCAATCAGTATTCCTTTGATAAAATGAGATGGTCGCTTTGGTGGTACTGCAAAAATCACACCAATGGGAAATCTACAATTATTAGTTTCAAAGAAGTGCTACTTGGATTATTTCTCATTTGGTTGAAGTGCCAAAAGAGTTTGATCTACAACTCGCCTGCAGCTTCATCACTTTCAGCATGGGGTAGAACTGCAGGGAACCCAAGTGATGTTCGACACGGCTTGTTCACTTGTTGGCCACAAAGGTCTAAATTACCAATAAACCTAGGCACAAACAACCGGCATTCAAAATAAGCTCAAAACTATAAACTGTGGAAAAAGGGAAACTAGCGAAAGAAAGGAAATGATGATTAACAAAAGTTACCAAATTGACCAGCATTCTGCAAATTATATGCTACCAGATTCTTATCACATTAAGTTCAAAACATTTTATCAATTATCCAAATTTTAGCAATAACTTTTTGTAAAATTATATATATATATATATTAGCAACAAGATGATAATGATTGCTAACTTCCAGACAACTTTGTTACCAATCAGATATGTCTTTCTATTTCACTTGTTAATCTTTCATAACCCTAAAATGTTGGGAGTTTTCACATTTACATCAAGAAAGAGATTATAGAAGATGGTTCGAGATTTGTTGCCATCTACAACCACAAATTTTGACTTTTTTAGGATTCTCGGCGATTCTCAACTAACAGAGCAGGGCAGCAATTCAAGGCTTCTAACATATTCAACATATATGTTAAGTTGTTGGGAATTGAAGAGACATAAAACCGTTCAATTGTGAAAGCATTTACCAAATGTACCACCAGTTAATCTTCAATAACTTAAAGATTGGCTCCTACACCAATCAGAAGAGAATTGACATCATATAGACATAGTTGAATTGATGATAAGGGAACTTACGACTTGTTTCCGAAAGTGCTTAGTACCCCAACTTCTGGGATTTCACCAGAAAAAAAGTTCGTAGATAAATTCCTGAAATAAATTACTTCACATTATTATATTAAAAGTATCAAAAATTACTTTACAATCCATAAAATTAAAAACAGATGTGACACTGCCAGAACAGAACTTACAAAGTGTGAAGGCGTGTTAGACGGCCAAGAGATGAAGGTATGGCACCCTTAAGTGAATTGCTTGACAAATCCCTGCATTTAATTTCCATTAATATTTTTAATATATATACATATATATATATATATGAAGATTAAAACCCATAATATGCATTCATATAAGATACAGTGAAAACATAATCTGAAATTCATGATATCATATAAGGTTATCAATTGAGGATTTTTATTTTTTGGGTAAATTACACAAATAGTCCTTCAAGTAGACCAATGATTTCATTTTTGTCCCTAATCTTTAATTTGTATCAATTGCATCCCTAAACTTTACACATTAATCCAATGTAGTCCCTTCCCTTACTGTGGTCTAGATAACAGATGAAAAATGCCTACAGCAGTCTCAGATCAAGCATAAAAGGGCATAAAGGACATTTTAACACATATTTATGCTATATACCATCAATCAATGAGTCAAACATGCTGTGTATTCGGTAATAAAGTGAAAGACTTTGATGTGTTTATTTTTGCAAATAATGTGCATTTCAAGTGTCCCCCAGTTCATTTAGATGGAAAATGGGATAGATTCCTCTTAATGCCCTTCAAATGCCTGATGTTAGATTGACATCATAAGCATTTTTCATATGTTTTTTAAGCGACGGATAGGGTATGGGACTCAATAGAATTTATGTGTGACGTTTATGGATTCAATTGATACAATTTAATATTAGGGACCACAAAATGAAATCAGTGGTACTCTTTAGGGACTGTTTGTGTAATTTACCCTATTTTTCTAACCAAAAGGAGCAATGAAAGAAATGTCTTACATTATGGTGAGTAAAGAAAGATTCCCAATATCAGATGGTATGCCTCCTTGGAGATAATTAGCCCTCAAGTACCTATACACAATAATGTAATGAATGTGATTTATTTTCATACATGTATACAATTAATGCAAAAAGGGGCAAACATGGAATATACACAATCAATCAGGGGAGAGAGAGAGAGAGAGAGAGAGAGAGAGAGAGAAATTGATTTTCACTTACAGGGCTCTGAGTTCAGTGCAATTGGTAACTTCATTAGGAATAACACCATGTAAGCTGTTCTGGTGAAGTGCCCTGAGGTTGAAAAACAAAAAACAAAAACAAAATGGAAAAGTAACATCACAATCACAACTTGTTATATGTTACTTTCAAAAATGGGGACAATCTATAAGGGGTTTTAGTTGCACTTACAGTCTTTGTAATCTACTGAGTTTGCCAATGCTTGGTGAAATAATCCCTCCAAGTTGCATATAAGGTAAATTTCTTCACAACCCAAATCAAAAAATAGAGTTAAAAAATAAATAAATAATTTTTTTTTTTTTTTAAATGTGAATAAATGAGAAATGGTTGTGAGAGAAATACATAGAGAGAACTGTTTGGTCATGGGGATTGCAAGAGACACCAGTCCACTTGCAAGGAGATTCATCAGAATCATTCCAGTTACTGAGAGAGTTGTTAGTATCATTCAATGTGCTTTTAATTTCCAACAATGCAATCCCTAACAATAAAAAGATTGTTGCTAAAAAATGGACATAAATTTGAAAGTAAAAAAACCAAAAAACAAAAAAAAACAAAAACAGAACAAATGGGAAATGTGAGATAATATACCATCTGGGTTGAGAGCGAGAGAGAGAGAGCTGAGAAGGGTTGATGCCAAAATTGCTGAGAAAACCAAAACCAACATACCCATTTCGTTTCTTCGATCCAAATGGGCTCTCTGTGGTTAGGTTTCTTCACACTTTCTCTTCAGATAACTTTACCTAGTGACACTGTCTTGTATTTGGAGAGCACACTTGTGTGCACAACAAGAGAGAGTGTGTTGTGTAAGTTGAAATTGAAATGATAATATGGTGGGGTTTCATTAATGTTTGAGTGGGTTTTGTGATCATTGTGTTGTTTTATTTACAATGAAATTCAGAAAAGAATTTCAATAGAAAAGAAAAAAAAAAAAAAAATTAATAGAAATTATCATTTATTGTCCCAGTGTATATTTGGTGTAACTTATAATTAATAAATATTTTTCCCTCATCTTTGATATAATCAGTTTATTTAAATTATTTTTGTTTAAAGTTATAAGAATAAATTATGCTAAACAGTTTGACACAAATTTTAAATTAAAATCAAATTTTGGTTGATAGAGTGTATTATTAAGGGTTGGTTTGAGATATTCTAAAAAAGTACACTTTAAATTATTTTTCCCTCATCTTTGATATAATCAGTTTATTTAAATTATTTTTGTTTATAGTTATAAGAATAAATTATGCTAAACAGTTTGACACAAATTTTAAATTAAAATCAAATTTTGGTTGATAGAGTGTATTATTAAAAGTTGATATCAGAAAGCATAAATCAAAATATTTATCTCTCCACTTTTAGATAGTTAACTTTCTTCAGTTTAATTAGATTATTTATGTCTAATAAATTACATGCAAAAGTGATATTTTGAGAAGATGGTAAAAATGTTTTTTGGCTTGTTTTTGTAGCTTTTTGACTTTTAGATGTACAAAAATAGAGAAGTGATGTGACTTAAAAAATTCAAAAAGTCAAAAAATTAATTTTTTACCAACTTGCCAAAACGCCCTAAATAGTTTGATAAAAACTCTCAAAATAAAAATAATTAATGAAAAATGTCTTTGATTTTATACATTATTTTAATATCAAAAATGTTATAGACCTTAAAAATTCTATCAAAAATTTTATCAAATATCTCACATAGGTGTGAGATCCATCTGAGACTCTCATATTGTGTGGGTCCCACGTCTATATAAAACATTTGATAGAATTTTTAGTAGAATTTTTTAGATTTACTCTTTTGATATATATTTATATTGAAGTATTCAATTTCTAATCATATTTAAAAGGATAAATTATAAATATATCTCTTGAGATTTGCTTAAAATACGAATTACACCCTGTAGTTTAGAAAATTACAAATAGCTCAATGTCAGAATTTTTTATTTAACAGAATTAATTGAAAAAGTGAAATTTCTAATTGTTCACCTATACAATAATAAAATTATTTGAATTATTAATTGAACTAAAATTTTAACAATATTAAAAATTGTTAATTAACTTGATAATTTATTAAAAAAAGACTTATTTATTATAAAATTAAAAATCTTAAAGACATAATATAATTTTTAAAATTACAAAAATAATTTATAATTTAAGTAAAGTGTGTTTATAATTTATCCTATTTAGAAACATTGAAAAGCAAAAGTTCTGGAAACTTGTGTAGGAAGGAATTGGCGCTGTCAAGTGAAATTCAAAATAGTTGTAGCCCCCACTCTCTCGTATTATGAAAATCATTATACTCGCTGTAAGTGACATGACACGTATACCACTACTAGATGAACTACACAGATGTCAACTTTTAAGTGGAGAGTATAAATTTTATGTTTTCTACCGGTAAAGAAGGTACGGCGTTTTTTATGGGGTTTTGTTCGAAAAAGCTGAAGCATGTACCAATAATGGAAAATATAATTTTTTTTTAAAAAAAAAATGGTGGATTAATAAATTTGGTTTATGAAAAAGGCCACGTTCCAATAATGGAAAATATAAATTAAAAAAAAATAAAAAATGGTGGATTAATAAATTTGGTTTATGAAGATGATATTATGGAACTTATTATAGGTTCTATTTTAATAATTCGAATCGCTTAATGTGTAGAACTTGTTAAGTATTTTATTCATGTTAAAAATTATATTGATTAAGTATCGATAACTATTTGATCAGATCAGATTTTTGTCAATAATTTATTTTAAAATTATATTTACCTGTTAACAGAAATTTGATCCGATCAATCGTTATTGATATCCGATCAACGTGAATTTTTACGGAAATATAGTATTCGACGATCTTTATATATTGAATAGTTAAGTCATCAAAACAAGATTCGTGATGAGTCCCCATGAGCCCAACATCATGTTTCAGTCCAATCTCATATTAGAGACAAACTTGGCTCTTATGAAAAAGGGAATGGCTTTTGTCCAGTTCTCAATCGGATGGGATCGTACTGTTAGGCCCGTGGAGGCCCACCACAGGTCTCGTTTTGATAATTTGAACCGTTAAATGTGTAGAACTTGTCGAGTGCTATATGGCTGTAAAAAATCACGTTGATCGGATATCGATAGCTATGTGATAAAAACAGATTTTTGTCAACCGTTAATTTATTCACCGTCCATTTTTTTTTATACAAAACTGATTTGATCACATGGCTATCGATATCCGATTAACGTAATTTTTTATAGACATATAGTACTCGACGAGTTCTACGCATTGAATGGTTTAAATTATCAAAACGGGACCCATGGTGACCCCCACAGGCCTAACAGCACGGTCCAGTCCGATTAAAAACTGGACAGAAGCCATGCCCTATGAAAAATAGACAATAAAAACTAATTTGGTGGAAAAAAAAAAAAAAAAAACACATTGTTTCAAGTAATTATCTTCTTCTTTTTTGTGAAAATTCAAAAAATTGTTATTAAAAATTTAAAACCAAACAAAGTGATCGATTTTTTCATTTCATATTTTAGTAAAGAATTATTAAAAAAATCACTTCACAAAAGGAACTTAACTCATTTCACTTTATTTTATTTTTTTTTATTTTCTTCACAAATTCAATATCTAAATATTCTTATTTAAGGGTATATTTGAATTTTATATTTATAAAAAAATAATAATAATTTCTGAATATTTTTTTTTATACAAATTCAAAATTTAAACCCAACACAATCGACCAATAGAGGTTTTAAGATATATTTGTTTGGTTTATTTTTCAAAAAAAAATTTAGGAAAAATTCTCTACAAACAAATTTTTAAGAGTGATAAAACCAAACAAATTTCTTCAAAAAAAATCTCAAAATTTTGTTTGGTTACCTACTTTCCAAAATCACTCTCTCTCTCTCTCATACACATCAAATCAATCACTTTTTTTAAAACTCTCTCTCTAAAACAATTTTTCAAAACCATTTCTGTAAAAAGGCAAACCAAACAAATTTTCATACTTTTTATCTGCAAAACTACTCTACAAACATAAACCAAACACATCTATATTTTTTTTTTCCTCGTGGAAACCCATTAGAAGGCTCATGAAACGTGTGGAAGTGGGCCTCCTCAATCACAGCAGCCCATACAAATGACCCAAACCAAAACCACAGAAATCAGATGGGCCACGTAAGCCCTTTCTTCGCCATTATTTGTAAGTCAGAATCCATCTAGATTAGTAGGTGTGGCTAAGGCTCATTTTGAGAAGTTGATTTTTTGATTTTTTTAAAAAATTATGTAAAAAAATAAAGAGGTAATCTGATTCAAAATAAGTTAAAAACTAAAATTTAATTTTTAATTATATTCCCAAATTAACTCTAAATCTAGAAATACCAAAAATGTTTTGAGTCTCCAAATTAGGGCTCTTTTGGGAACTTGATAAAAATCTGATTTTCAGATTTTTTATCTCCTCTTCTCTCACAGAAAAGCTGATTATAATCTGCTTATAATCAGCTTTTCACCAAAAAACTGATTATAACCATCTTCCCAAAACACCCCTTAGTCACCAACACTCTTTTTTTTTTCTTAATTTTTTAAAGTGAGGTTGGTCCTACTTCGTTGCACAATTTTCATGGTATGTAGTCTCCCTCGATACGGAGAGGGAGTGTTTTTGTTCCTTAAGACACAACAATTTCTGATGCGTCTTTTGGGAGAGATTTTTCCGAATGTTTTTTTGATAATCTGAACTATTCATATTGTAAGATTTGTTGAGTAGATCATCCATCCAAAAAATCAAGTTGATTGGATATCTGTAACCTTATAACCAAAACACATTTGTTTCTATAAAAATTAACGGTTAACATAACTTTCATAAATTTTTTAAACATTTGGGATCTAATCATAAGGTTATGAATATCTGATTAATTTGATTTTTTACAGGTATAATATTATTGACGAATCTTACAATATGAACGATTCAGATTATCGAAAAATACTCAAAAAGACCTTCCAAAAGGGGACAACAATAACCGCTGTGCTGAGCCTGAGGCACAGCAGTAGCACCCCCTTATCCCCCTCGATAAGTATTGTTTAAATGGACCGTGTAACACTGTGCTGTGACATGACAACAAACGGTATCGTTTAACTATATTTTTTTCCCCCACTTTATGCAATGTGGATTTATTTATTTATTTTAATTTTAAAAGTTCATTTTGAAACCAAGATGATGAGCCCCTCCTCAAAAATTAAGGGTTTTGTTAAAAAAATAAAAAAAATTAAAATTCATATCTACTCAAAAATTTGATGAGCATGATTAGTTGGAAAAAAATTAAAAAATTATATGAAAATTGAATTATACAATATTTGTATTTCTCAAAATCACTATAAACAAATTTTAAAAGTAAATTAATGTTCAAATCGAAATACTTAAAACAAACGACAATTTAATTATATAACATGTAACAATCATATAATACTTAAAAAATATATGTAACTACTAAATATATGTATGCAATTGTAGCAACTAAATAATATCTCAAATTTTTTTTTTTCTGATGCCAAATTGTAAACCAACCAATTATACAAATTTAATGTCAATTTTGACATTAAATTTGTATAATTTTGACATTAAATTTGTATAATTTAGTTAGTTTACATTATTTTTATTTTTATGTTGGTGGTATAATTTGGTATTTACATGTTTTGTTACACTAATCTCTCTTTTAATAAAGTTAATGAAATACAAATTAATACAGACGGTATGAAAACAAATATATATATACACATTTTAATATAAGAAAATGATAATATTATTTTTTTATTCATATAATTAACAAATTTATGATGAAAAATGAGTCAAGTCTTATATGAATTAAAAACTTAATAGAGCCAAATATAATTTTATGAAACTTGTATTATATTTTGAGTAGATACGAATTTTTATTTTTATTTTTAATTTTATTTTTGTAACAAAACTTACTTTTTGAGGAGGGGCTCACTATCTTGGTTTCAAAATGAATTTCAAAAAATAAAAAAATAAAGTCAAATTGCATGAAGTCATATATATATATATATATATTTAAACTGTGCTGCTGCGACAGCACGGCTCCAAACCCGGTTTAAATGGAAAAATTATTGATTAGTTTTGATGCGTCACGTTATACCAATCACAATTTATTATGTTCTTTTATATTTCTCAATCACTTAACATAAATTTATAGGTCATATCCCTTTTACCAAGGATAATACTATTGGCACATCATATCGCAGTGTCCTAAAACCAACCAATAACTTCTTGTTTAAATGGCCTTTTTCGGCTTTTTTTTTATTAAGTATATATACACATGGAAAATAAAACAAGGGCCTATCAAAAAAATAAATAAATAAAGGAAAATAAAGCAAGGGTCATTCCAGCAGTGAAATAATGTCGTGTCACATTCATTGAAATAAAATAAAATAGAATAAAATAATTATTTTTTAATTTTTTTATGAAATGAATATTCTCTTATAATGACGAATGATGATTCTATTTACAACATATTTTTTTTATTTAAATAAACCAAACATAAATATCCAAGTTCAAACTTTGAAATTCCGTTTCTCTATCCTCTTTCCTCTCCTCAAACCAATATATATATATTTCATCCGTTTCAAAATATTAATCTCTTATTCTATTTTTTATTATCTCAAAATACTAGTCTATTTAAAAAAATTAAGGACTAAAATAATATGAATTTTCTATTTTACCCTTCTTTTAAATTCATTAACAATACAAAAGATATAATTATGACAATTGATATTTCTAAAAAAATGTACTATCAAAGGGAAATTTTGAAAAAATAATATTTTTAAAATACAATAATTGTATTATCAAAAAAAGTTAGATTCCTAAAAAATGACTATTATTTTGGAACAGATAGAGTATATATATATTTGTAAATATATATATATATATATATATATTCCTTATTCTCCATTGATAAAAAAAAAAAATTATTCGCAGTACCTTCGAGATAAAAAAAAATTATCATCAATACATTATATACAAATTCAACTTTTCAAGCAAGGTTGGCATATTAATATTACTATTCTTAGGCTCTCTTTTTTTTCTTACATTTTTTAAATTTTTTTTCTCTCCCAATTTTTTTGACTTATTAGTTATACGGAGTTCAAATTATACAAATCAAAACGTATACTCCATTGACATTTTGAGGGTTGTGTCACAAAAATATATTGATTATTTTTCATGGGAAGTTCTTGACAAAAAATACTCTAATGATCAAATGTACAACCATTTTAGTTATTGGTAGCCTTCATGTGCAAGATCTAATGCATTGACTCTACTTTTATTTAATCAAACAACCTTGCATTACCTATTATTGTCAAATGACAATATTGTTTCAACTTGACGGTTACTTCTCAACCTATATTTCGTTTTTGGGTAGATATAATTAACCTTATAAATTTGGTATAATTATACTCATTTCTCATTTAATAAAGATTAAAGATAAATATACATTTTAGTAAAAAAAGAGAAAACAACATCATCTTTTTATAAATATGGTTCACAAATTACTGATAAAAATGATCTACATAAAAATTAAACCTTTAATAGGCCAGTATAATTATATCAAAAGGTAAAATTAATTTTTTTTTTAATATATAAATTTAGAGGAGGTGAATGTAATTTACCTTTTGTTTTTTTGTTTTTTGCTTTAGAAGGAGAAAAATACCAATGACTCATACTTTACATTAAAATGACAACTAAATTTTATAATATTTTTGAAAGACAAGATAGTTTTGGTGTTGATAAATTTTTGGGCAAATTACACTAACAGTCCCTATAGTTTGGGCTCCGTGTCAATTTGGTCCTGAACTTTTTAATTATGACACAATTGACCATGAATCTTGAATCTTGTTCCAAATAAAAACAATTGAAAATATTATTACTTAATTTCAAGGACAAAATCGCCAATTTGATAAATATAAACTAATTTGATAAAATAAATGTCAAAAAAATTTAAAATTTCTAAAAATTATTTTTACCCACAAATGATAAAATTATATAAAATTGATAAATCTTTTAAACATTTATTTATTTATTTATTTTACCAAAATAGTTTTTATTATGTGTTTGGATGATGGTTATGTAATAGGTGATTGTTAAAATTTTAATGTGTAATCGATATATTTAATATATGAAATGTTTTTAATTTTGGATTTTTTGATTTAATTAATTTTTTTAATGATGATATCAAAATTGTTATCATATTTGACTTTTGGAAAAATAAAAACTAATTTAATGAAAATAAAAACAACCACCTATTACATTATTATCATTCAAACACATAATAAAAGTTAATTTGGTAAAATAAATAAATAAATAAATATCTAAAAGATATATCAATTTTAGATAATTTTATTTTTAGTGTGTTGAAATAATTTTTAAAAATTTAAAAATATTTTTTTGACATTTATTTTTATCAAATTTGTTTATATTTTATCAAACTGATAATGTTGCGCTTGAAATTAAGTAATGATATCTTCAATTATCTTTATTTAGAATAAGATTCAAAATTCAGAATCAAATGTGTCATAATTAAAAATCAGAGATCAAAATGATACAAATCTCAAAGTATAGGGACCGTTAGTATAATTTGTCCTAAATTTTTTTAAATAAGTTCAAAACCAACTAGCCATCATTTTTATTCCAACTTTGACTTTTCTCATTAGTAAAATGTTAATGAAATTTTTTTGAACCGTTAATAATCTCAATAGACTTGAAAAAAAATTTAAGATGTGCAAAAATTATATTGAAATATATGAATTATTTTAGAATATTTAAAATATATATTAATATTCTTCTTCTTTTTTTTGATATTTTATTCTCCTTAATAATAATCCATTTTGGTCATTAGCATAACCATCCATTCTCATTAAAATACCTAAAACATTTTTTTACTAAAATATCAATTATACATGTCACCATTTTGTATCACCCATCTACATAGATACTTATAAATTTGATTTTGGGAAATAATTATTAAAAAATTAATAATAACATGTAATATTTTGTTATGTACTTAGTAATACAAAATGGTAAAAAAAAAAAAAATCAATAATAAATATGTAAGTGACTATGCATCAAATGAAGTTCATTTTGGCGTGGTGGTTCATTGAATCTTGTAATATATAGTTCAAAGAATTCAGAAAAATCTTCATTGAATGAAAATGTCAAAGGTCCATAGTGTTTTTGTTTTGTTTTTCTTCTCTCTTTCATGTTACAATATTGTCAACTTTTACATGCTATCTAGATCTGTTGTTAAAGAAAATGCAAGTCAATATTGACTTCCATAAAATGGCATATATAAATGCTGTTTAATTAGAGAGGAGTTGTTTACAAAGGTCACAATTAATTTTGTAGATGTACTGACGTTCCGTTTGTTTCTGCAAAAAAATATATTTTATTGATTTATTTATTTAGTTGCACCATTGAAAGAATGTAATAGTTGTTTAGTGGTGATGGGGCGACGATAGTAATCTTGTAACATTGGAAAGGGTTTAGTTTAGAAAATATTTTTTACTTTTTAAAAGTGAAAAACATTTATATTCTCCGTTGATCAAGAAAAACATTTCTTGTTTTCGTTTTTCATTACACCAAATGCCAGATATGTAATTTTTTTTTCAAACAATATTTTTTGCCTAAATAAACAGAGTGCAAGTCATGTTAATACGTGTAAAATATATGGAGAAATAAAAATAAGTTACAATGTTAAAAGAGAATAGCCCCAACAGGACCATGAGAAGTATGGTCATTATGAGTTTTAGAACAACAAACCTTTTTAAAAATGAAATGCCTAATCACAACAGCTGACCTATACTTCAAATGCAATAACACCAAAATTAGTTTATAAATCACCAAGAATCTAGCAAAAAAGTCCCAATATTGTGATACCTTTTTAATTGTGAATTCCTCCCTAATCCATTGCACTAGGCCTCCACCACACCTTTCATTGAATTGTTTTTCCAACAATTCCTTCATTATTTTGTGTAGCTTGTATGACTTGTTGAAAACCAAGGTATTGAATACAACATTTGAAAAAAAAAAAGTTTTTCTTAGATTATATTTGCAATAAACTAATCAAAATTATCTATTTGCAAGACTGTTATATATAATGCTTATACACTATCACAACAAAGAATAAGTACGAATCGTTGACTAAATTAGGGTTTATATATATAGGCAAACCCAAGTTATATATACGATAAAATTTATTTTACCTCCTGTGATATGACTTATTAACACTTTATCCTTTATCTTTTAAAAATAGTCATACGTTCCCATGTTGTTTTGGATTAAAATGTAACCATTAACACCGTTGACTATAGATATGAAATGACTATAATATTCTCAAATCCTATATTTTTTGTTGTTTTCTTTCTCTCATCTCTCACATCTCATACACATATTTTATAATGTCTAATATTAATTCAATTAAATCACAATTAATTATAAATTCTTAATTATTTATTCTAATTTTAATTTAATTATATTTACATCACAATTAATCTTAAATATTTAACTATTTATTGTAATTACTAACTTTTTAATCTAATTTTAATTTAATTATATTTTAGATCACAATTAATTCTAAATTCTAAATTATTTATTACAATTTGTAACATGTTAATCTAATTTTAATTTAATTACAGTTTAGATCAATTCTTAATTAACATATTAATCTAATTTTAGGTTTGGAGAAAATGGGAATAAAATTATCCTTTTGTTGTATTAATTTCATTCTAATTTTTTAGAAAACAAAACTCATTCTTAAAAATGGTGTGTATAATACACATTCTGTTAGTTTTGATAGAAAAATTAACAATAATACTTTAATCTAAAATTATATAAAACCTTTCTAATTATATTTAAACGATAAGAAGATAAAATGTTCTATTCCTAAATTTTAAGGGATAAAAACCCTTATGGAAGGTCAAGAGTCGAACTTCAACATGGTGAGGTGAGCACTGCATTAAACGTCTGCCCACTTGGCTAGGCGGCCAACAAACCCAATTAAAAGGTTAAACATGGATCAAAGCAATTTGTTACTCACATGTTTCGTGTACAATCTTCTCACTCTCTATCCATATATATATATATATATATATTTTATAACTCAGGTATCTTCAATCTATTGATTTTAAGGGAAGTCAGGACTAATCAATGGGAAGTTAGGACTAATCTTGAGGGCCCTGAAGTTAACGACTGGGCAAACCTCCAGTGACCCCAAGGAGTGACTCGAACTCGAAACCTTTGGATATGAATTAATGAAACTATACAAGTGGCAAAAAATCAAGCCACCTTCACCTGAAAATGAACCATAATTTTAATTTTAAATCTAAGACGTTGATTTAAATTTCTTGTTATCGAGACACGTCCGAAGATTTAAAATTTTGAATATTTTTTTTCTTTTTTTCATGAATATATAGTATTATTGATATATTATTATGTTTATGTACGGATTAAAATAAATAATTAAATATTATTTTTGAAATTAAATAATAACAAAAATTTTGTTTATAATATAAAAGATTTTTTTTTTTAGTTCTCATACAATAATTATATTTACGATCAAATATAAATACATTTATTATGTAAAACTCAATAAATTTTGTGATTTTAGTTTTTTAATTTATCAATTACGTAATTACTTTGTCTATTTTGTAGAATTCAATCAAGCAAAATTGAAGAATGAAATAAAAAAGAGAGTATAAGTAACTCTAATTCTCAACCCACTCCTCAAATGAGACTCGGTCATGCTAGGCATAAACCTCTAGAATAGTCTCATTAGTATTAATTAATTATATTTACCTATTTTTTAGAGGTTAGATCAATTGAACATTTTGCAAGTTCCAGAGTCATTTTCTTAATTTGATCCCTACTATAGATCATTTTTAACTTTCGATTTTTTTTTTTTTTTTTTTGATTATTTTATATTAAAAACATTAAAAACTAATATATCAAACAAATAAATTAAGGGAACTTTTTTCATAAATTCTGTTTCTAACACTTTTATACCATAAAACGCAAATCATTTTTGATTATCCCATTAGGTCCCTTTCAATGTAGTAAGGCCAAAGTACCCTCCCTGTATTGTAAAAACAAAACCATTCATATTCCCTATATCTTCACTCCAAAAAAATGCATTCACTACACACCACTATTTAATGTTGATATTTATTACACACAAAAAATTAAACATGGTTCTTTATTGATTGTTATTATGTTTTGGTAGTTCCCATGCATCTAAATGTTAACTGTACATGATTACGTGAATATTCATATTAGATTACGTGAATGTGAAAGTTCACCTGAGATAACGTGAATGTTTACATCAGACGATGTGAATGTGAATGTTTACATTAGATGACGTTGTGATAAAGGTGATATTAAGGTTAACATTAGCATTGCATCAAATTACACAACCATAAGCCTCAACTTTAATTTGAATATTAACATGACGTGAATGTTCACACTAAAACATATGAATATGAATTGTTAGCCCCAAGGTTATTCATCTTTAAAATTCTATTGATTTCAATCATGAACAAATATTTTGAACTTATTTTGTTTTCAAAATAAAAATTGTGTTTCATGGTTCTAAAAGTTATATGATTCTAAAGTATTATTTTTCAATCGTTTTTGGGCCCTCAAAACATGAGCATCAAAACTTGGTTGCAAAACTTCATCTATACTTAAAACAGGTCTAAGGGTTGACACCAAGATGGCAAGGGTCGACACCAGAATGAAGCTCAAAATGCACAAGTGTTCTAGCTGCAAGGGTCGACACTAAATTTCAGAATGCAAATTCAACAATCAGGGTCGACACTAAATTTCAGAATGCAAATTTAGCAGCAAGGGTCAACACCAAGAAGCACAAGGGTCGACACTAAATTTCAAAATGCATTTCAGCAGTAAGGGTCGACACCAAGAATGATAATGGTCGACACCAGAGACATTTTTGACTCAACACAGAGAAGAGAGAGAAGCAAAGGGTCGACACATAATCTACAGGGGTCGACACCTGTAAATGTGGGTTTAAAAAATTCCACCTATCAAATCAAATCCAGACTGTTGCAGATCATTTCTCAGCCACTTTTTCAGATTTTTGTATAGAATACGTCATATTTTCTAACCACTAAGCATATCCTCTGGCACCATATCTTCTCCAAGAAGTTGACTTATGAGGTTAAGCATTAAATAAAAAGCTATGCATTTAATGAATCCTCTCTTACCAAGACCTGCCTACAGTCTGCCTTCTTCTTGTTCTGATCAAACACAGCTGGAGCAAATCCTTCATAATCTTCTTCAACGGATAGGAGATTCAAATCTTCTCTCTCTCTAACAGCTAGAAGCCATTAATATTATAAATATGGAGGTCTCCTTGCTCATTAAATACACTTCTTCAATACAACAAGCCTAGAGCATTCGAGAGCAATCAAGAGCTTTTATTATACTCCATTTGTACTTCTATTTTCATATCTGAGTGAGTCTTAAATTACTTGAGAGCTTACGCTTTCATATCCATCTTTTGTGAGAGAATATTTGTAAAAGAGGACAGTTGTACCTCTTATTCATGTTCATTATTTTCTGAGTAACACACTTGTAAAGTGAGACATTTAGTTGAGAGGTCCTCAACAGATTGAAGTAAGCCATTGTAAAATCCGCAAGCTAGGTGAAGCTTGGTAGTGCATCTATTCATAGTGAAGAAATTCTCAAGAAGGTATCTTGAGGAGTGGACGTAGGCCGGTGAGCTGAACCACTATAAATCCTTGTGTCAAACTCTTATTTCATTTCCTTTTATTTTCTGTGCAATCATTTATTGTTATCTGCTTTTAATCACTTAGTCTTTGCAAATTTATTTTCAGATCAAATTTTAAATTACCCAATTCACTCCTTCTCTTGGGTTGCCTTCCTAAATAATAATTGGTATCAGAGCCTCGTTTCTAGTATTGTGACTTCACTGTCTTAGAGTGATCTATGGCAACCCCTAGCTTCTCTCTTCCTGAAGGTCAAGCCTCAAACAGACCACCCTTCTTCAATGGCACAAATTTCAATTATTAGAAAACCCGCATGATTATGCATATTCAATCTACCGACTATGAGGTTTGGAAAATCATATGTGATGGTCCTAAAGTCCCTACCAAAACCATTGATGGTCTATTAGTCCCCAAACTTGAAAGTGAGTGGACTAGTGTTGATTACAAAGACATTCAATCCAATGCCAAAGTTGTTGACATGTTATATTGTGCACTTGATGCTACTAAGTTTAACAGAATATGCACTTGTACAACTGCGAAAGAAATTTGGGATAAACTTGTTATAACTCATGAGGGAACTACTCAAGTCAAAGAGTCTATAGTGAGCTTGCTTGTTCACAATTATGAGCTCTTCAAGATGAAACCCGATGAGAACATATCTCAAATGTTCACTCACTTTACAGACATTATAAGCAGTCTTAAATCTCTTGGGAAGACTTATACTAATGCAAAGATTGTCAGAAAAGTTTTTCGATATTTGCCAAAAAGTTGGGAGAACAAAGTTATTACAGTGATAGAAGCAAGAGACCTATCAACGTTGAGTCTTGATAAGCTAATGGGATCTCTCCTAACCCATGAGATCATCATGCAAGAAGCAAAAGAAGAAGAAGACAAAAAAAAGAAGAAAGGGATAGCTTTCAAGTCCACCTTAAAATCTCAGGAGGAAGAAGAAGATGCTTCAGAGGAAGATGAAGAAATAACTTTCATTACCAAAAGATTCAAAAAGTTTATGAAGAAGAAACAATGTGTAAGGAAGTTCTTCAGAAAAGACTTCAACAAAGATCTTCAAAAAGGAGAAAGTCATAAAAAATTTGAAATTACTTGCTATGAATGTAACAAGCCAGGACACTACAAATCGGAATGTCCAGAGCTCAAAAAATAATTCGATAAAAAGAAAGCCATGATCGCAGCATGGGGAGAAGACAGTGATAACATCGACTTAGAGACGGATCTTTGCAAAAATGAAGTCGCAAATCTATGCTTGATGGCACTTGAAGATGAGGTAAATGATGACTCCTTCACCTTTGATGAATTACAAACTACTTTTGATGAATTACAAACTACTTTTGATGAATTACATGCTGAATGTAAAAAATTAAGTATGAAAAGTAGTTGTCAAAAGAAAATAATCTCAAGTCTATCTCAAGAAAAGGAATCCTTGATCTCTAAGATCAATACTTTGGAAAATAAAGTCTTGATGTTGGAAAAGGAAAAAGAATTTTCAAAAGAAAAAGAATTCTTCATTTTTGAAAAGAAAGTAGATGATTTGCAAAAGGAAAATGAAAGTTTGAAAAATGAGAAAATTGTCTTAAATGAAAACATAGAAGATTTAAAAAATGTTCTTTCAAAATTTACTCAAGGTAGAGATACCTTAGATAAAATTCTCAAAAGTCAAAATCAAACATTTAGAAGAATGGGAATTGGCTATAAACCTTTTTCGAAGCAAAAAATTCCAAAAAGGCCTTTGTTTATGCTTCATCCAACCTTTCTCATCTCACGTGCCATTATTGTAAAGAAAAGGTCACATCTCTCCTTCATGTCCTGCTAAGAAAAACTCATTTGATAGAATGAAAAAGAAGTGGGTTCCCAAAAACACTTCAACCCCTAACTCTCACGGACCCAAGAAAGAATGGGTACCAAAAGGTCAACAAAAATCTGATTTTTGCAGGTGTGCTTTAGGTCAAAATCCAGCAACAACCGGTGGTACCTTGATAGTGCATGCTCAAGGCACATGATCGGAGATAGAGCAATGTTCTCAACCCTTGAATCCAAAGAAGGAGGTCACGTGACCTTCGGAGACAATAGTAAGGGAAAGATCATCGACGAAGGTAGTATTGGTAAAACTTCTTCACCTATCATCAAAAATGTGTTGCTTGTTGAAGGATTAAAACATAACTTGCTTAGTATTAGTCAAATGTGTGATGAAGACAATCATGTTATTTTTGAAAAATCCCACTGCACCATTAAAAATTTTACTGAAAACAAAGTGCTTTTTGTTGGTTATAGACATGAAAATGTGTATATATTTGATTTGCACAGTTTATCTCCTAATCATGATGTTAAGTGCTTATCTGCTATAAATGAATTCGGATGGCTATGGCATAGGAGGCTAGGACATGCTCATATGGATTTGTTTTCAAAACTCTCAAAACTTGATTTGGTTATAGGTTTACCAAAAATTGATTTTGAAAAAGATAGACTGTGTGACACTTGTCAACAAGGAAAACAAATAAGAGTTTTTTTTCAAATCTAAAAATATTATTTCCACTTCTAGACCTCTTCAAATGTTGTATATTGACTTGTTCGGACCTTCTAGAACTTTAAGTCTTGGTGGTAAATCTTATTGTCTTGTTTGTGTAGATGACTATACTAGATTCACTTGGGTGATTTTCTTAGCACACAAAAGTGATACTTTTTTTGCATTTACAGCTCTTTGTAAACGTATTCAAAACATGATTAGTCTTACTATTTGTAGCATTAGAAGTGATCGTGGTAGAGAATTTGATAATGATGAGTTTATTTTATTTTGTAATGAGTATGGTATTGATCATAATTTTTCTGCTCCTCAAACTCCTCAACAAAATGGAGTGGTAGAAAGAAAAAATAGAGTTCTTAAGGAAATGGCTTGGACTATGCTTTGTGAAAATAATTTGCCAAGATATTTTTGGGCGGATGCCGTCAATATAGCTTGTTATGTTATTAATCGTGCCATGATTAGACTCATTCTTAAGAAAACGCCATATGAATTATGGAATGGTAGAAAACCCAACATTGGTAATTTTCGTGCATTTGGTTGTAAATGCTTTGTACTTAATAATAATAAAGAAAATCTTGGAAAGTTTGATGTAAAATCTGATGAAGCCATATTCCTTGGCTATGCAAACTCTAGTAAAGCTTATCGTGTCTTTAATAAAAGAACCTTACTTGTTGAAGAATCTATACACGTTGTTTTTGATGAATCTAACTCCTTTGCTTCCAAGAATACCGCTAGTGATGATGTTGCTGATTCTAATCCAAGTATTGAAGGCATTTATATATCGAAAAATGATGAACTTCATGCCTCGGAACACAATGTTGAAGTCTCTATGGAAGATCTTCAAAAAGAGTATACCCATCCAACAAACGAAAATGATCTACCCAAAGAGTAGAAGTATGCTCACGGACATCCTAAAAACCTCATTATAGGAGACGCCACACAAGGAGTAAGAACTCGTTCTTCTATTCATAATGTTTGTGGCAATTTAGCTTTTGTTTCTCAAATTGAGCCAAAAACCTTTTCTGAGGCTGAACACGATGAAAACTGGATTTTTGCTATGCAAGAATAGTTAAATCAGTTTGAAAGAAATGAAGTTTGGTTTTTGACTCCTCGTCCTATGGATCATCCCGTTATTGGAACTAAATAGGTTTTTCGAAATAAAATAGATGAATCTGAAGTTATTATCCAAAACAAAGCTAGACTTGTAGCCCAAGGTTATAACCAAGAAGAAGGCATTGATTTTGATGAAACATTTGCACCCATTGCACCCCTTGAAGCCATTCGTATGTTGCTTGCATTTACTTGTTTTAGAAATTTTGAACTTTACCAAATGGATGTGAAAGTGCTTTTTCAAATAGATATATTTCGAAGGAAGTATATGTTGAACAACCTCCCGATTTTGAAAACCACAAACACCTGGACCACGTTTATAAACTTTCAAAAGCCTTGTATGGTTGGAAACAAGCCCTTAGAGCTTGGTATGAACGCTTAAGCAATTTCCTTATTAAAAAGGATTTTTCTCGTGGGAAAATTGATACCACTCTTTTCATAAAAATCAAAAATGAAGATATGCTTATTGTTCAAATTTATGTTGATGATATCATATTACCACACACTCACACATGCAGATAGAATGCCCCTAACTTTTACTAGGACACCCTAAGCTCATATGGACCTGTGTGTGCGGTAGAACACATGCTCTAATACCACTCTGTCACGACCCAAACCCGCCCCTGTAGGTTTAGCATCGTAACCGGCCAGTAATCCGTGGATTACCAAAGGCCTCTTAACAGATAAGCACATAGTAAAGGGCTGTAGAAGCAATTATACAAAATAGACAAGGTCCAATGAGCTTTGATAACATACATGGGACAAAAGATTTCAAAACTTACATATACATAAGCATGTCGGTCAAAGGACATCAATATTTACAAAACATTTACAAAAGTGTAATTCCCAAGACCCGACTTTACAAACAGACAGAGACTATTATAAGTACAAAAACAGCCGTGTAACTAGACTTTGTTCGGAATCTCCTCGGGAGGCACAATGGTTGGCTGACAACAACAGAAATGAAGGCTGTCAACTCTGGCCCTGATCAAGCGCCGGCTCACCTACATACATAATATAAACTGTGAGCGAAAGCTCAGTGAACAATAACAGAGTAAAGGGGTTTCAATGAATGAGTCCGTACAGATTCAGAAATCATAATTCAGTTTCGTATCAAATTCATAATTTGTCCAGATCATATACAGAAATCATGAGGTATGCTTAAGTATACGTGATACATCCATTAGCATTAACAGAGCAGATACAGAACAGATACAGACACGTGAGGGTTACGAATAACCAGTTCCATAAAGGAACCTCCAGATCCGGGTAACAGAGAATAAATACGCTGAGCTCCATGATGGGGCCTCCGGTACGGGTAACAGAGTACACACATATTAAGTTCCATGATGGAACCTCTGATACCAGGTAACAGCCAACAGATATCACACGATGCTAAGGATGTCACGAATATATAACAGAAATTGGACAATCATTCATTGTACAAAACATATCATTTCAAAAAACGAATCTTAATTCATCGCACAGAAAATAAGTAAAGTTGAACATAGCTTTACTATGTTATTACTCACAATTGGCCTTGAGACAGATAGACGGAGCAGATTGGTCAAACGGTACGCGGCACGTGACCTACATAACACATAACAGACACACACTTGAAACACACGTTCTAATTGTACATAACTTACTTCATTGGCTCTTAGTGTGTTTCTAACCTTTAATCCTCATTATGGAATCTTAAACATGGCCTAGGAATGCCTAGGATGGAATGAGGATACAAGAATGCATTGGAAAACATTTCTTAAAACTTGCTGAAAATAAGGTCCATGCTCAAGCGTGGCTTTCCCCGCTCGAGTGGACATGCAGACAATGAAGCTCCGCTCAAGCGTGACTTTCCCCGCTCGAGCAGACTGCAAACTCTTGAAAAAAGTACTAGATGCATGATTTTTACGCTCGACGGACGCTCGACCTATGCTCGAGCGTAAGACTCAGAACCTCGCTCGAGTGCGAATTCCCTCGCTCGAGCGGACTGCAAAACACACAAACTTCTGGGTATATGCATTTCACGCTCGAGCGTAAACATCGACGCTCGAGCGGAGGTGTATGTACTCAGAGTGCACGCTCGAGCGTGAAGTTCCCTGCTCGAGCGTGGATCAAATTTCTGGAATTTCCAGATTTGATCACCAAGCTAAAGTTCAACCTTTGAAGCTTCCAAAACTCATTTTTCTGGGCCAAACTTTGGAAAACACTTAGTAACTCATAAAGCAACATGTTTAAAGCATTATTTCAAGAGATCATGGCCCAAAACATGCCAATTGTGCAAAAATTCCAACACAAACTTTATGAATATGCCATTAATACAACATGCAAGAACTTCCTTGAATTCAAACACTCTAAAACATAATCAAACTTGGTAATTTAATGGAAAACATGATGAATGACCAAAATGTAAGTGAGGTTAACACATGCATGAAAGAAACCTTTGAAATCATGCTCAAAATGTGCAGAAATGCACATGCATGCCTGAATTCACTCTTAATTCCACTATTGTAGCTCAATTCCCATGTTAATCCTCCTAACACCATTAATTTCATGCTCTAATCAACCAAACTTCAAGGCTAGAGATTAACATTCTTACCTAGGGATCTCAATTCCTTATGCTAGAGATGGTCTTGAGTGATCGTCCAAGTTTTCCTAGCAATTCCCTCATTGTGAATGCAATCTTCAAGCTCTACACTAATTCTCCCTTCTCTCACTCTCTGTCACGACCCAAACCCGCCCCTATGGGTTTAGCACCGTAACCGGCCAGTAATCCGTGATTACCGAAGGCTTGCTTGATAGTAAAGACAGTAATACAGAGTATAGGGGCTGGCGGAAGCCAAAACAGTAATAAAAAGATGTCCAATGAGCTGTGATAGTCTGTATGCAAAAAGACTTTTCTGTAACATATTCACATTCATAAGCAAAACATATATACACCATATGTACAACATTCAGGTTAGGGACCAAATCCCTAATTAGCTCAGTACAATACGAGTCTTTAAACAGTATTACAGAACAGAAGCAAAAGGGCAAACTGAGACACCCCAAAAAGCCCTGGCTTGGACTGATACGGAACCACGTAGTGAGGCGCGATGGTTGGCTTGACAAAAAGGGAGCTAACCCAACGCTCTTAACTCCGATCCGGTGCCTGGACACCTACATATAAATATAAATAGTGAGCTAAAGCCCAGTGAATAATAGTTGTGTAAAGAGGTTAAGAATGAATGTCCTTTCAGTCATTAAGCAGTCATATCAGTCATTTAGAAACCATAGCAGTTATATGTGGTACATCCAATAGCAAAACAGTACAGTAGGTCTTAACAGACCAAACAGTCAGTTGATGGCCATCATAACAGTAAACAGTAGTGGTTCCAATATGGGAACCGACAGAGATCTCTGTGACAGTAACAGTAACAGTACAGTAACAGTAAATTGCTATGGATACCACGAATACAGTTTATAAATAGGACAAACATTCATTCATTAAACAATAACATTTCAGTAAACAAAACAGTTGATCCTTCAGAAAATATTCATAATTGAACATATCTTTACAACATTGTTACTCACAGAGCACTGGGCTATAAGCAGCTAATGAGCGTCCTTGGATGCCAACCCTACACAGTTACAGAATAAACACACACTAAGTTACACACTTGGGAATCAACAACTTAGTCCCTATCTTGACTTGGTGTGGTTCTACATCAATAGCCTCATTAAGATGCCTTAAACTAGGCCTAGGAATGCCTAGGATGAAAAGAGGATGTAAAGATGTACTTAAAAGCAATTTTCAAAATTTTCAGAAAACAGGGGTCTCGCTCGAGCGTGGTTTTCTACGCTCGAGTGGACATGCAGACAAAGGATCTCCACTCGAGCGTGACTTCCTTCGCTCGAGCGTGACTTCCTTCGCTCGAGTGGACTGTAAACTCAAGTAAAAGTACTGGATGCATGCAATTCACGCTCGATAGGCGCTCGACCTCCGTTCAAGCGTGAGAAACAAGTCCTCGCTCGAGCGGACTGTAAACACATGAAAAGTACTAGATACATGCATTTTACGCTTGAGCGTTACTTTCCTCGCTCAAGCGGGATGTATGTACTCAGAGTGTACGCTCGAGCGTGAAGTCTTACGCTCGAGCGTGGGTCAAAAATCTGGAATTTCCAGATTGAACCTCCAAGCTCAAATTCAACATTTAAAGCATCAAATTCGATTCTTTTGGGCCAATTTTCTGGAAAACACTTTAAAACTCATAATATGACATGTTTCAAAGATCAATTTGCAAAATCAAAGCCCAAAGGTAGTTCAATTAAACACAAATCCGAACAAAACTTCATGAACATAATGTATATGTAACATGCAAGTGTTCAATTGAAATCAAAGCTTCAAATACTTGGTCAAATGAGTCAATTCACTCAAAAACATGATGAATTCATGGACCATAGCTAGAATATAGACATGCATGTGAGGATTTCCATGAAATCAACCTCAAAACTCAACAATGTGTACATGCATGCATGATTTAGCTACTCAAATCAACTCTTCAAACCAATTCTTGACTTAGATCACTAATGACTCATGCAACATGCAAGGACCAACTTGAATTCATAAACTATCATAAAATCACATAAATTCTAATCAACATATAACACTAATCAATTTCAGATTCGGCCGCCGATAAGGCCTTCAATTTGCAGTTCAAAACTTAAAACATGAACAGATCAATCAATTAATAAACAGATAGAAATGCAATCAAACAACATACTCATGCAATCAGTTTAGGATTTCATCCTAATCAGTTATTTATCATGTTCAGTCATAGTTTAGCAGTAATCAGTGGCGAGGGTTGTCACACTCTCTCACCCGTTTGTCTCTCTTGGGCAAGCACAAAATGTGATGGAATCAAGAAAAAGGAGTGAGTGGGCTCAAAGTGGTGCCTTAAATAATAATTAATCCAAACTAATCAAATGGCATTATTTTAATCTAATTTAATTGTTCTGAACTGAACTTTAATTAAACCTACCATAAATTTCTATAAATCCTAATTAGCACATAAATCAAGTCAATTTCTGATTCGGACGCCGATAAGGCTTTCAATTCGCAAACCGAAACTAGGACGCGAACAGATCTCCCTACGCCTAACAGATATAAACACAACAATGCAACACACACATGCATTTAAATTCAGAATTTCTCCTTAATTACTAATTAGGCATACTTAATTATGGATTAATGTTAATCAAAGGTCAGGGTTGTTACACCACTTTTGGGGCTTTGGTACCCTAAAACAAATGTTTTTGATCTTTATGGTTATTCGAATGCCGACTTTGCGGGATGTAGATTTGACCGTAAAAGCACTAGAGGCACTTGTCATTTTCTTAGAAATTCACTCATATCTTGGTTTTGTAAAAAACAAAATTCTGTGGCTTTATCTACAGCTAAAGCGGAATATATTGCCGCTGCTAGTTGTTGTGCTCAAATGCTTTGGATGAAACAACAACTTCTTGATTTTGGACTTCACTTTGATCACATGCCTATTAAATGTGATAACACTAGTACCATTAATCTTTTAAAAAATCACATACAACACTCACGCACTAAACACATTGAAATAAGGCATCACTTTCTACGAGATTATGTACTTAAATGTGACATTGAACTCAAATTTGTACCTACAAGCCAACAATTGGCCGATATCTTTACAAAGCCTCTCAATGAGGAACATTTCTACTTTATACGAATTGAGCTTGGTATGTTGAATATTCTCGTATGATGTTAAACTATGTATTATTATGCTTATTTGAGAAATTTGATGTGAAAAACACTAGTTTTTGCCTTCCAGAACCCTTAAGGGTCGACCCCCTACTCTATAGGGTCAACACCTTGTGAACCAGGCTTGTGCCTTTTGTTAACTAGGGTTGACACCTCTTTTCGAAAGTGTTGACACCTGATGAATCTGAGGACACTGCTTTTTAGTGTTGACCCTCTTCTCCTAAGGGTCGACACCTGCCTTTTGAGTAAAATGTTTTCCGCGCGGTCTGTTGAAATTAGAAGGGTCGACACCTCTTTTCCTAAGGGTCGACCCATTCTTAAGAGTATTAATATACCACGCGACCCTTTCTTCTCTCTTGCGACCCCCATCAAATCCCTGGCCCTAGCCCATTTTCATATTCCGGCGTCTCTCTCCGACGACTTTCATTCTGATCTTCTTCCATCCTCTTCGTGACCTCTCTTTCTTCTCTCCATGGACTCTCAAGCCCCTCATCCTATTGCAACACGAAAGGGACCTCGAACCTCCTTCACTTCCACCGCCATCGCTGCTTCTCCTCCCGTTCTTCGATTCAAGAACCCTGAATGCCGATCTGTCTTCAACAAGGACTTCAATCTTCGAAAGGTAATCTCTGGACGAACAATAGATCTCTCATTTTTTGAAAAACATTCTATACCCGTAAAAACATGGTTCGATAATCAAAAGTGGTCATCCCTTTTGAAACTCGACTATGATATTTACCTCATATTCATCAAAGAGTTTTTGGCAAATCTATCTTGTGATGAGGACACCTCTCCACATATCCTTGACTGTTTTGTAAAAAGTGTCCCTTTCACTCTGACATCCTCTATTATTAACTCTATTTTGAAAAACTCCAATGATGGACACAAGGTCAATCCATCTGTAACTCTCAAACCATCCCAATACTCTCATCTCATTGGTCTCCATCTCTTCACAAACAACCCTGATTTAAATCACTTGGTCATAGTCTCGGGGAAAGATCTCTCACTAGAATTGCGACTGTTACATCACATCATCACTCACAACATCATTCTACGTTTCGGCCGCTTTGGTGCCATCACATACGGCCGCACTTACCTTATTTGGGCCTTAACCAATGGTTTCCCCATTGATTTTGATTTTCTGGTTATCCATTGTATAAAAAATGCCCACAAACAAAACAATCAAACTCTTCCCTACGGAATGATTTTCACTAAAATCTTTAAACATTTCAAAATTGATTTGAAGGGGAAGAAAAAGTTCCTCGCGACCCCTCATGTTATGGGGCTGAAACTCTTAGAAACATGGGATATTCACTTGTCAACCGCATTTGGACCAAGACCAAGAAAACCTTGTCTTCCCCTGGTCTCTCTACCCCTGGGTCTCTTCTTCCAGTCCTACACTTCTTTTTTCCACCCCTGGTCCCTCTTCTCCACCACCCTCTTCAGACTTGTCCTCTTTCTCTCTCAAAAAATCGAGCACCTTGACTTTATGGTTCAGGGTCCCCTAATGGATGGGATTGCTTCAATTAATTTTAGGCTTAACAATCTAAACCTAGATTCCCAATCCATCCTTGTCTCTGGCATTCCATCATCTTCTCACTCTATTTCTGCTTCATCCTCCTTTGCTATGCAAGAAAAAATAGATGAGTAAATAATCCATTCCATAAGATTTATGAACATAATGGAAATGACATACTTTCATTCATTCGAGTTTATATTACAAAATGATATTATAGGCATTATACATTCATAAACGTTCATTCTGAATTTACTGCATGTAATACAAGTTAATAATAATAAAATAAATTCCCCATGGGCTTACATATTTCCAATATAATACTTGGTTACAACAAAAGAGAGTCGTAAACTCTATACATGTAAAGCCCTCGGCTTGAATAAACAAGTAAACACAAAAATAATAGAAAAAATAGAGCTTTCAACTCCTAAGTCCTTCTAAGCTATGTCCTTGGAGGAAGCATATCACCAGTACCTGAAAATGGTTTTCCAAGTAGGGTGAGCCAAAGCCCAGTAGAGATAGACTAACATAATATATGAGGTTCAACTAAGATATAAGTGTCAAGGACATGTATTCAATACTTATGACCAAAACACATCTTCTTCACATGGTTACATGATATTAACATTTACATCTAGATCCATTCCCATTTATTCATTCCAAACTAGTTCATTTCATTTCAATTCATAGGCCATGTTTATAATTCTCTGAATAACCTAATTGAGGCTACAACTCAATGGTTTTCAATCAACACAACAAACATATAGACACTTTAATCTTGCCATTTTACGAAAATTTTGTCCGCGAGATCGGTACCCATATATACATAAGATTTCAGGATTTTCATCTTGGACACTCCGGCCAACTTAATTTTCAATGGAGTCTATCCCTTATCTCCTCCCAAAACATGGAGTACATCCCCTTTCTCCTCCCAAAACATTATGCATATACAATGTATTCAAAGACACCGTCATGTTCAATGACATTCACTTACACATATTCAATGTCTTAACACACCGTCATATTCAATGACATAGTTGAATGATTAGTTTCAATTCTCCTAATTCTCATGCAATTTCTACAACAATTATAGCTATCTTTCACCAATAGCCTAATATAGATATTTCTGAAGAGATATACAATCTATATAACAGATAATTTATCAAATTTCCATAGGTGAGTGATTTAACCAATCCAACTGCACTATTCATTCATATATCCTCCCAATTTCACATTTCTCATACCAATTTCATTATTTATACAAAATAATTATTTAACACGAATTAAGGCAAATTTTTTCCTTTTCCAAATGTCAACCCCAAGGCCAAATTTCACCATATTAACCCAAGGTAACCTTATATTCAATACCCCATATTCATTTATAGAACCCAACGTAGAAAACCCCTCTTTTTAATTTGAGCCCAAACTCTAGTTTACCCAAATCACTCCCAAATCTCATGATTTATACATAACAACAAATATCTAGGTTAAAAATCATATTAAGATGTAGAATATCCCTACCTCAAAAGTAGAAGCCCAAAGGAGAAAAGGAAGAATTTCAAGAATGCCTAAACTCAACTTTGTTCGGATCAAATGGAAGCCCACAAGATGCTCCACATTTTTCTCAAAGGAAGTAGGGTAGAGGTGCTTAAATCTTGGAGTATTTGTAGAGAGAAGTCAAGTCTTAGAGAGAGAAGGAGCCGATTCAGGGTTTTTGGGTGAAAAGATATAAAATTTCTGTGTAAAAATGAGCTGTTGCGAACTGATATACGCGAGGCTCGCTTGAGCGAAGGAGTTGTCGCTCGAGCGACCAGACACAATAAGTGACCTCGCTCGAGCACAAGAAGCGTCGCTCGAGCGCAGAATACATACCTTCAGAAGTTTTACAGACGCACACACTCGCTCGAGCGCAAAAAACCTCGCTCGAGCGAAGAAGTTCACTTTCCCAAAAATTCTTCGTCTGAAAAAAAAAAAAAATACTGAGAACTCTCAAATCTTGTTCGAGCGTAAGAAACCTCGCTTGAGCAAAGATGCAAATTTCACAAGGCTCGCTCAAGCGCAAAAAGTCTCGCTCGAGCGAAGAAGTAATTTTCTAGACAATAATAACTTGAACAACTAGCCACTAACCTACTCCGAACATGCCCAAGACATTCCAATACTCAAACCCAAAGACAAATGAGGGAAAACAAGACATGATAACAATATTAAACCACGAAACCTAAGTCCAGAATATAACAAAGGTCGTGTCAAAATCGGGATCGCTATAGCCCTGGTTCTACAACTTGTTTCTCAGCAAACTGAAATGCAAAAAGACATTGATCAAATGAAGTTGCAACAAGCCCAAGTCATTGCAGCTGCTAAAGAAAGTGTAAAAAGTATGGTGATCGCCGTTTACGGGATCAAGACTCCAACGAAGAATTTCGTCAAATCTTTCAACAGCACTGAGACGATGATTTGGGTGAGCAAATCCGCAAGTTTATGTTGTGGTTTGCTCAAGGTTGGCGCAAAGTCGCCCCGTATTGGCCTCGCTTTCCTTCTCAATTTCGCTAATGCTCTGACCCCTCTCTTTTTGTTGATGACAAAGGGGGAGAAAGTTGTAGTTGCTGTAGCTGTTTTTACTTAAGTTGTCTTACTTATACTTGGATACTTATTTTATGTGTGGATGCTTAGGAACAATTATTAGATGTGGATGCTTAGAAAGCTTAGATGAGGATTTAGATGTGGATGCTTAAAAATAATTACTTTTGGACACACAAACATTTGAGAAACTGAAGTTCTTGATAATTATTTTGGAAACACAAATATATTATGGTATGAAAACATTTTGTTATTACTTGCGATTGGTTATGAATGCTTGTGATGTGTTGTGAATATTTATACTTCAAGCATTATGGAATCTGCTTTAAATGCTTGTGATTTCATTCAATGAAAATAAATTGAAGAAATTGATTTTACTAATGATGGTTTCAGTGCATAATGATAGAGGGAGCTTAATTTATATCAAGATTGTTTTATTGTATTGTTATTTCTCATCATCTTTGATATGGCCATGAAGCCCTTTTTATAGGGGGAGTTTTTGATCTCATTTTTCAAATCCTTTATTATACAAAAATTCCGTAAGTAACTCTTCTTAATGCTTTCACTTATACTTTGAAAATTTTAAATATTTGTCATCATCAAAAAGAGGGAGATTGTTAGCCCCAAGGTTATTTATCTTTAAAATTTTATTGATTTTGATCATGAACAAATATTTTGAACTTATTTTGTTTTCAAAATAAAAATTGTGTTTCATGGTTCTAAAAGTTATATGATTCTAAAGTATTATTTTTCAATCATTTTTGGGTCCTCAAAACATGAGCATCAAAACTTGGTTGCAAAACTCTATCTATACTTAAAACAGGTCTAAGGGTCAACACCAAGATGGCAAGGGTCGACACCAGAATGAAGCTCAAAATGCACAAGTATTCTTGCTGCAAAGGTTGACATCAAGATAGCAAGGGTCGATACTAAATTTCATAATGCATTTCAGCAGCAAGGGTCAACACCAGAGACATTTTTGACTCAACACAAAGAAGAGAGAGAAGCAAAAGGTCGACACCCAATCTGCAGGGGTCGACACCTGTAAATCTGGGTTTAAAAAATTCCATCTGCCAAATCAGATCCAGACTATTGCAGATAATTTCTCAGCCACTTTTTCAGATTTCTGTACAGAATACGTCATATTTTCTAACCACTGAGTAGATCCTCTGGCACTATATCTTCTCCAAGAAGTTGACTTATGAGGTTGAACATTAAATAAAAGGCTTATGCATTTAATGAATCCTCTCTTACCAAGACCTGCCTATAGTCTTCCTTCTTCTTGTTCTGATCAAACACAGCTAGAGCAAATCCTTCATAATCTTCTCCAATGGATAGGAGAGTCAAATCTTCTCTCTCTCTAACAGCTAGAAGCCATTAATATTATAAATATGGAGGTCTCCTTGCTCATTAAATACATTTCTTCAATACAACAAGCCTAGAGCATTCAAGAGCAATCACAAGCTTTTATTATACTCCATTTGTACTTCAATTTTCATATCTGAGTGAGTCTTAAATTACTTGAGAGCTTACGCTTTCATATCCATCTTTTGTGAGAGAATATTTGTAAAAGATGATAGTTGTACCTCTTATTCATGTTAATTATTTTCTAGTGACACACTTGTAAAGTGAGACATTTAGTTGAGAGGTACTCAACAGATTGAAGTAAGTCCTTGTAAAATCCACAAGTTAGGTGAAGTTTGGTAGTGCATCTATTCATAGCGAAGAAATTCTCAAGAAGGTGTGTTGAGGAGTGGACGCAGGCTGGTGAGCCGAACCACTATAAATCTTGTGTCAAGCTCTTATTTCCTTTCCTTCTATTTTCTGTGCATTCATTTATTGTCATCTGCTTTTAATCACTTAGTCTTTGCAAATTTATTTTCGAATCAAATTTTAAATTACCCAGTTCACCCCCCCTCTTGGGTTGCCTTCCTAAATAACATGAATGTTCACATGAATTCTGGAATATAGATATTAACATTTCATATGAATTCTGGAATATAGATATTAACATTATGAACATTAACATTTTTATTGACATTCATATGTTTTAGTGTGAACATTCACATCATCTGATGTGAACATTCACATTTACGTCATCTTATGTAGGCATTCACGCCATCACGTACAGTCAACATTTGGATGCATAGGAACTACCAAAACATAATAACAATCAATAAAGAACCATATTTAATTTTTTATGTGTAATGTATATCAATATTAAATAGTGGTGTGTAATTAATGCATATCAACATTAAATATAAGGGTATAAGAGTCTAAGAAAATAGTGTAAATTAAGAAAAACGACCTTATGGAATAAAGGTATAAATACATGGGACTAAGTAGGTTATAAATTGAGAAATGTTATGTATCCCAAATATTCTACCAAATGTTCTACCAAACCTCTCACATGGGATAGAACTCACACAAATCCACATGTGTGTGTGTCCCATACCCATGTGAGAGATTTGGTAGAATATTTGGGATTCCAAGCATAACTTAAATAAATTTCCTTCATGGACTTCTTGGTCTAGAACACTCCTAAATAGGATTTATCAATAAAAACCCCATAAATTAAACTAAATTTGTATATAAAACAACTTAACTCTAGTCTATAGGCAAAAGTTTTTTATTGTGTATTTGATTGAAAATGTTTTAGACCATTTTAATGGCTAATACCTAAACCTCGATATGTATACAGTGCGTAATTTGAACCATAATAACTACTTGACCTATAGTTAACATAGTTCAAATAAATGGTCATGTATGTACAATATGTGAATTTATAATTGTTTCATCATTTGTTGATAGATTTATGCATAATCCACATTTCAAATTGGGATTTTATAAATTTTTAAGAGTTAATCATAAACTTAAAATAAAATAAAAATGAACATGATACATTATAAATAGGAAAATTTGCCTATAAATCCCATATTAAGAAATGGTGATTCGTTTAATACCAAGGATTTTTTTATGGACTAATTAGTCCCATTGATTTTGGAAATGTAAATTTAATATATTATTCGAAAATTGAATTTACGGTTATACCCATATTTCTATTATATTTCCTATTTATTCTTCTTCTTCTTCTTCTTCTTCTTCTTATTTTTATTTATTTTTTTCTTTGGTAATAGAAAGGTAAGACACACAATATATGATAATCAAATTTGGGATGAATTTTTGTATGAGAATGTTTTTTATTTGGAATGACTTGAAATGTAAGATTTTTCAAATATTTCAAAAAGAGTACAAAAATAACTTAAAATACGAGATGAAAAATCTAGAAATCCCCTAAATTTTGATTTGTGATTATGTATCAATTTTAAGCAGTAAACAACAATCCCAATCAAACAATCAAGACAAATCGACACAACGATTTTACGTGAAAAAACTACAATTGGACACCTCTAATTGTGATAAAAAAAATCACGGGCAAAAGCTACAAAACAATCCACTAAAAAGACATAAAGGAATTACACAGGTATACTCTCAATTACCTAGCGAATCCACGCCCAAATTGAACCAACCCCTCTGTGCCTCTTCCAGCCCCGTCTTCACCTCGGAATTGTCTTGACAATGAGCCACTCCAGAATCCACCAAAGCTTCAGGCTCAAATTCTTCAGAATCTACCGAAGAACAACTCTCTCTTTTGTATAAAATGAAGAAACAAACCTTTGATGTATTCTTCTTAACCCATGAGTTGAATACTCAATTAAACATCAAAGAAAATTAGCAAAATATACTCAGATATAAGCCTTAATATCCAAAAAGAAAATCTGAAGAAATAATCCTAAAATCTGACAGAAACACGTACTTATAGAAATCTGGTACTGCGAAGCTCACTCGAGCGAAGACTCTCTCGCTCGAGCGAGGAACCAAAAATGCGTGTTTTCCATAAGTGACTTCGCTCGAGCCAAACAACCTGCGCTCGAGCGTAAAATCATCATTCTCAGGTTTTTTGCCAGACGCAGCCTTCGCTCGAGCGAGAACTCCTTCGCTCGAGCGAGCAAGGGCGGACATGCAACTTCGAATGCAATTTTACATTTTTCTTCGAGGGTGCTGCCCCTCAACCCCGTCTGAGCGCTGCCCTGGACCTGCCAAGGGGTGCTGCCCCCTGGACCCCCGCGAGCTGACCGGGCAGCTTGATTCCCGTCATAATCAGCGAAGTGGCAATCTTGAAAGTATTAACATCACAAACTTCTCTGCAAGACATAATTCGGGTTGGATTCGCATCTAAAACCTCATAGCCTCACTGAAATAAAAAGTGCGAAAGCAAGTACAACTGAAAGGAGTTTTGTTAACCGGGATTGCCAAGAATAAAAACCTAACAATCTTCCCCTTCGGCAATGCCGTGACAAAACACACCTAACAAATAAAATCCTAATCACCCCAACTCATTACAGCCAACAAAAACAAACTTCTTTCTCAAGGTCATGATCTGCAAAACAGCTATTAGTGCCACAATCTCTAAAACAACTATTAGTCCCACAAGAGTATATGAAAAAGCAATAAACATATGGCTAGATTATCTTGAAGCATTTGAAGCATGAGATGGAAAACATGAATAGATGCGACTTGGAGATTTTAAGAACATGTAGCATGAAAACCTGAAAACTAAGACACATGCACCCGACACATGGCATGAATACATGAAATCCTAAGATACATGCACCGGACAACATTACTCTCCCCCTTTTTGTCATGAATTGACAAAGGAAGCTCAATCAACTAAAGCAAGATCAGAAACTACACAAGCAATGATAAGATTATGTAAATATCAGGAGCATGCAAGAAGGAAATAATAAAGAAACAGTGCATAGTATCATCCAAACCAACTAAAGCCAATCTCTTTTTCACTCAAAGTAACCACAAACACTGTACAGAAAACAATAAACAAGAAGAAACCGACAAAAATAATATGGTGAAGCAAGCAAGGAATTTCAGAGTTGTACCTTAAAACACACAAGATTATCCAAGTAGCACAATTACTTGAAAACACAATGTGCACAACCTTTAGAAGATTCCTCACAAAAGAAAATGATGCATTATATGAAAAGCATAGATCCCATGAAAAAAGAGTGTGTGTGACTCTTGGAGTTCGACAAACACTAGATTCAAATCCTAATAGTGATATGAAAGCTAGACCTCCGACAAGAGAATCTAAGCAAAACTAAGGAAAGTCAAACCACTAGGAATCAAGGGATATTTGTTGAGTAAAGGCGGAGGCTCCCCCTCAATTAATGAATCCTTTATTTTTTTTTCCTTTTTTTTTTCACATCTTTTTCTTTTTTTTCTTTTGCACATCTTTTTTTTTTTTTTTTGTTTCTTTCTTTTGCAGATTTTTTCTTTCTTTTGCAGACTCATTGGCGGTTGACACGCTCAAGAGTATGGAAACCGAACCAGAGAAGCATGGACATAATAAGGATAGCCTGGTTGGTGACTCTGAGGTAGCATTTTCCTCATGGCTGGACTACAAAGAATAGAGGGGGAAGCCGTGGAGATGCAAAAAGATGGAAGGTGGTTAAGAGACTCAACATCACCCAAGATATGCTAGTATCAGTCAATTCCTCTAGAAAAACAAAAGATACCATGCCAGAAGTCCATAGAGAAAAAAGATCACTAAGGCAAAAGACTCCAATATTTGCTAATCCAAGAGTGCGTACAGAATGAAACATACTAATCAAAGAACACACACTCCGAAATGAGTAATGACCACAGAAAGCACACACATATTAACATGTAATGGATATTCTCATCAATTCCACTATGCACCAAGGACCACTCAAAAATTTCAAGCTTGCAAAACCATACTAAGAAAATCTTTTTGGGATTTCTTTTTTATATTTTTATATATATTTTTTTCTTTTTCTAAACAAAGCAAGACATAAAACGAACATGCACACATTTTTTTTCCTAAACAAAGCAAGTCAGAGAACGAACACGCACACACTAAATGACTAAAAAAAAACATACAGAAACCCAAAAACTAAAACTAATAAACAAATTAACACAAGTCAAGTTTTCTTACCCAAACCGTTTTAGTATGAACAAAGTTGTGAGAATGGCGGTTCTTGGGTGGTGTCTTGGCATTGTGGTTCCCTTCCCTTTCAATGGGAACCTGTCTCGACATAGTTTCCAACTTCCTATTTCTAGGTCTAGGCAAATACAAACTCGCTCCATGTTTGGTCTTAAGCAAATCAAAATAATGAGGTCTAATATGACCCTTAACCTCATTACCACCAATGAAGTGTCTCCTACCCCACGAGATGTTGGAATTTCTTCCATCTCTATGAGACATTCTCCCATGCAACTCATAACAATAAGGGCGAATATGACCAGCCAAACCACAATGATGACAAATAAAAACAAGGTGTACAGGATGTACTTTCTTTTCTTTGACCTTACCAACTCTAGAAAGATTGAGAAGTCCATCCTCATGTTGAATTTTTTGTTCTCCCTTTCCTTGAGTTCTTGTATCATGAGATGTGGAAGCACTCTGTTTTTGCTCTTTCTTACCACCAAAGCCAATGCCACTCTTGTCAGAACAAATTTGTTGAGACCCAATGATATTGTCCAAAGTCTTTGATCCTCTGTTTCAAAGACCAATGGTAGCCATAGCACACTTGAGCTCTTCCTCTTTCTTGATCATTAGTTCTTCCAAGGCAACATGAGACATCTCGAGAGATTCAATTTTTTCTTCATACATTGCATAGATTTGTTGTAGCTCATTCCTCTTTGTCTCACAAGTCAAGAGTTTTGCACAAAGAGCTTGTCGATCATTAGCTATCTTGATGGCATCACTTCTAGCCTCGGAAATCTCCTCATTTAGCTTGACATTCTCACTTTCACATGCTTTGAGTTTCATAGTGAGTTTGTCATTCAATTTAGATAAGTTAAGAGATTCCTTATACAACTTTTCATAAGCTTGCTCAAGCTCTTCATCATCACTTCCCGAGGATTCATCATCAGTGGCATTCTCAACCGGCCTCTTCGGATACTCTGATCA
The DNA here is from genome assembly GCA_030407325.1 of Camellia japonica. NCBI lineage: Eukaryota > Viridiplantae > Streptophyta > Magnoliopsida > Ericales > Theaceae > Camellia > Camellia japonica. Next base: position 97,098,376 of record JAPPVO010000059.1, read on the forward strand.
TCCTTCAGTTTCAGAAGCCGCCATGAAAGTAAGGAATTGTTTATGTCCCTCTTCACCTTGATCTTCATTGTCACTTTCATCTTTATCAGATTCTGATTCATCATCCCAAGTGATAGCGAGGGCTTGCTTCTTCCTCAAACGAGTGGAGCATTCTTGAGCAAAGTGACCAAATCCTTGGCATTCATAGCATTGGACTCTTTCAGAGTTCCCTTGTATCTTTCCGTTCTCCTTCTTGGCTATAGAATTAATTTTGAATTTATCTTTGCCTTTGGATTTATAAGTATGAGTAGATTCCAAAAGATTAGGATTCTTTTTTAGAAAAGATTTTTTAAATTGTTTTACAAAAGCATCCATAATCTTGGAATCTATCTCACAATCCTCATCAGAATCCTCTCTAGCTCTATGAGCACTACCAAAAGCAACATCTTTTTGTTTCTTTTTGAAATTCCTATGTGCCTCATAAGTTTGGAGATTTCCAACCAAATGATCTAGCTTGAGGTTGTCAACATCTTGAGCCTCCTCAATAGCCTTAACTTTTGGTTGGAACCGATCGGGCAAGGACCTCAAAATTTTTCCTACAATCTTGGATTCCGGTATTTTTTCACCTAAATTGAAGCTGGAATTCACAATGTCCCTCATGAATAGTTTGTAAAATATCCCAAGCCTCTTTTGTGACTTCACAATTGCAAATTCGACTAAACTCTTTAGGTGTGACAGCGCAAAAGAGAGAATTGATAGCTTTACTATTCCAGCCACTATTTTGGTAATCAATTGTGTCCCATTTATCGATTGGTTTGGGGAAAGTTATTCCATTAACGGTAATCGTCGGTTCAATCCACCCATACATGACAGAATCAATAGATTTTAAAAACAATCTCATCTGAGTTTTCCAAAACGAATAATTGGATCCGTCAAGTAGGGGTGGTTGAACCATAGAATTTCCCTTACGAATTGAATCCATTATCACAAATCAAACAAGATCTCGTTCTAAACAATTTTTTTTAAAAAAAAAACGACCCGCTCTGATACCAATTGAAAAATCTAGAAATCCCCTAAATGTTGATTTGTGATTATGTATCAATTTTAAGCAGTAAACAACAATCCCAATCAAACAATCAAGACAAATCGACACAACGATTTTACATGAAAAATCCACAATTGGACACCTCCAATTGTGATAAAAAAAAAAATCACGGGCAAAAGCCACAAAACAATCCGCTAAAAAGACATAAAGGAATTACACAGGTATACTCTCAATTACCTAACGAATCCACGCCCAAATTGAACCAACCCCTATGTGCTCCTTCCAGCCCCGTCTTCACCTCGGAATTGTCTTGACGATGAGCCACTCTAGAATCCACCAAAGCTTCAGGCTCAAATTCTTCAGAATCCACCGAAGAACAACTCTCTCTTTTGTATAAAATGAACAAACGAACCTTTGATGTATTCTTCTTAACCCATGAGTTGAATACTCAATTAAACATCAAAGAAAATTAGCAAAATATCCCCAGATATAAACCTTAATATCCAAAAACAAGATCTGAATAAGTAATCCTAAAATCTGACAGAAACATGTACTTATAGAAATCTAGGACTGCGAAGCTCGCTCGAGCAAAGACTCTCTTGCTCGAGCGAGGAACCAAAAACGCGTGTTTTTCCATAAGTGACTTCGCCCGAGCCAAACAACCTGCGCTCGAGCGTAAAATCATCATTCTCAGGTTTTTTGCCAGACGCAGCCTTCGCTCGAGCAAGAACTCCTTCGCTCGAGTGAGCAAGGACAGACATACAACTTCGAATGCAATTTTACATTTTGCTTCGGGGGCGCCGCCCCTCGACCTCGCCTGGGCACTGTCCCGGACCTGTCAAGGGGTGCTGCCCCCTGGACCCTCGCGAGCTGACCGGGCAGCTCGATCCCCGTCATAATCAGCGAAGTGGCAATCTTGAAAATATTAACATCACAAACTTCTCTGCAAGGCATAATTCAGATTGGATTGGCATCTAAAAACTCATAGCCTCACTGAAATAAAAAGTGCGAAAGAAAGTACAACTGAAAAGGAGTTTTGTCAACCGGGATTGCCAAGAATAAAAACCTAACACGAGATTTTTCAAACATTCTAAAAAGATGTAAGATTCTTAAAACATTTCAAAAAGAGTACAAAATCTCCTTAATAAACTTTGGGCAAATGTATAATTTCAAATTGTAACACTCCAATGTAATTTTCAAACATAACACTTGTCACGACCCAAACCCGCCCCTATAGGTTTAGCGTCGTAACCGGCCAGTAATCCTTGGCCTCTATACAGAATAACATATAATTAAGGGACTAGCAGAAGCAGATATGTAAAACATACATAATCCATTAAGCTGTGTAGACATTCATGGGACAGAAATTTCAAACTTTATATACATACACATGACGTCATAATTACAGTAGTCTTATGTCACCCACTTAAAGTCAAAATGGGACTTAGCCCAATATACAAATAAACAGAAGATTGTTCGAAATTCACAAAAGAAAACAAGGTTTAAAACATAGTTCACAAAACATGACCACTAGACTATTTCCGAAACCTCATCGGGAGGCACAAAGGTTGGCCAACAAAACAGAACTCTAGGCGATCATCAATGAGCCTGGTCACCTTCATATATAAATAATACAGTGAGCGGGAGCCCAGTGAATAATAACAAGGTAAAGGGTTTAATGAACGTTGTCCATAACAGTTACAAAAATCAAAATCCAGTAGTTAACAGAAACGAATCATAATCATGTTCAGCAATTAGAGTTCATGACAACAATAGATTAAAAACTCATACTCATAATCCAAGTTTGCGGTTAATCATACGTGGTAATTTATTAGCACTAGCAGACAGACAGTTGGCTCATAAAGGGACCCATGAACATGTTTAACACTAGCAGACAGACGTGGAACATGAACATTCATAATCATGTTCAGAAATCATTCGTTGACCCATAAAGGGACGGCCATAAAGGCAGACAATTGACTCACGTGCACAGAGACGGTACAGTTGGCTCACGAGACGTGCAGTTGGCCCAAAATTAGGACATAACAAAAGACTCCATAACAGTTGGCTCATGAGACGTAGACGTACAGTTGGCCCATAATTAGGACATAACAAAATAGATAACTGATGTCATCTAAAACTAATAATGCCATGAGTACATTTCAAAAACATTAGACAACTATTCATTCATACAGAAAATAATATTTCAAAAAACAAATCATCTTATATCATTCAGAAAATACTTATAAATTGAACATAGCTTTACAAAGTTATTACTCACATATGGTTCTAGAAGCAGATATACAGAGCAGACAAATCAAATAGCTTACGGCACGTGACCTACACAACATAACATATACACACACTTGGAAAATACTTAACTCATTACGTTTCGTTCTTAGTGTGTTTTTAAGTCTTATCCTCGTTATTATGTCTTAATTAAGGCTTAAGAATGCCTAAGATGCAATGAGGATGCCAAAATGTGTTTAAAAACACTTAGTCAAATTTGTTGAAAACAAGGACCTCGATCGAGCTTAATTTCCTTCGCTCGAGCGGAGGTTAAAACATAAGGGTGGTCGCTCTAGCGCAACTTCCACTACAAGAATTTTCACTTTTGGCGACTAAATTTTTAGTCGCCAAAAGTCAATTTTTAGTTGCCAAAGGGCTTTAGCGACTAAATTTTTTGGTCGCAAAATTAGTAGCCAAAAAGTTGTCAGGAAAGCTAATTGGCGACTAAAATTATTTTAGTCGCCAAATGTATTCATTTGCCGACTAAATATTTAGTCGCCAAAAGGTTGGACATTAAATTAAATTAGACCCTTTTCGGCGACCAAACTTTTAGTCACCTAAAGTCCCAACTTTTTAGCTACTAAAATTTTAGTCGCCGAAAGTCCCCATCTTTGGCAACTAAATGTTTAGTTGGCAAAGAATTCCTCTTTTGGCTACTAAATATTTGGTCGCCTAAAGTTCTACATTTTTGGCTATTAAAATTTTAGTCGGCAAAAGTGTGTTTATAATTTAGTTTTTTGTTTTTAGCTACGAAATATTTTAGTCACTAAATGTTTGATTTTCTTTTGACTACTAAAATTTTAGTCGCCAAATGTTTTTTATTTTTATTTTTTGGCTACTAAACTTTTAGTCGCTAAATGTCTTTTTTTTTTTTTGACTACAAAACTTTTAGTCGCCAAATGTCTTTTTTTTTTTTGCTGCAAAAAACTTTTAGTCGCCAAATGTCTTTTCCCAATTTCTTTTTAGCTACTAATTGTTTAGTCGCCAAAAACATGATATTATGTTTTTTTGCGAAATTATAATTCCTCCACAACCTGTCTATATACAATGCAACTTGTAATACGTATAAAAACAAAATGATACATACAATTAATCATTCCACAATCTGCATCCATATACCAAAAATAAATAACATTAAATATCAAAGTCCATACAAATCAACTATTGTCTAAACTAAAATAACAATTCCATACAAAATATGTCATACAAAAATCAAAGCCCTCTGTATACAAAAAAATACATTTACTACCAAGCGAAATTACCATTTGGCATGGTACAAATTACCATCGTAATCTGTACCACAACAAAATGTGATATATGTACCACGACAAAAGTTTTCTATGGACCATGACAAAACGTCCTATAAGTATGCCGACAAATTTAGTATATATGTACCACGACAGAAGGTGATCTATGTACTACGACAGTCATTATCTGTTGATTGCCAAAAGTTTTCTGTATCAGTAATAATGAACTACACAAAAGCTGAGAACGACAAAAGTATTATATTAGTTCTACACAAAAGTGAAAATTCTTCTCCATACACCAATATGGATTATCCACAAGTCCACGCAACAAAACCATCTACAAAGAAAAACAAAAAACGAAACATTAGAATTGGTTACAAAATATCAATTCAGTCAGCCATGTGGAACATGTTCTAACATGCATTTAAGGTAGAACAATCAAGAAATGTCTTCTTGGAAATAAAAGAAAGTATATATATATATATGTATCATGCAATATTTATTCAAACCAAATGCACAAACAATGTAATATATTATTTCTTCGTCCTATAAATATATAAAGGCAAATATTAGAATATGTAGATGCTATTTTAATAAAGTTGTTGCTTTTTTAACTAAGTGTTGCAAGTTTTTCGACTAAGTGTAAGGCGTATTCGGGGGCTGTTATGAATTTTCGCCCTCGGAAAGCCCTTTTTTGAGTAAGTTTAGGGCATATTCAGCTCTAACTCCCAACCTACGGGCCCGAATTACGTTCCGTCAGATCTCACAAGTCCTATTTGTCATGACAAAGCTATTCGTGTGAGCCACTTGGTCGTTCGGGGTTGGTTTTGAATTTTCACCCCCGAAACGCCCTTTTTCGACTAAGTTTTAGACGTATTCGGCTCTAACTCTCTACCTACGAGTCCGAATTACGTTCCGTCAGTTCTCACAAATCCTATTTGTCATGGCGCAGCTATTCGTGAGCCACATGGTCGTTCAGGGGCTGTTTTGATTTTTCGCCCCCGAAACGCCCTTTTTTGACTAAGTTTTGACGTATTCGGCTCTAACTCTCTACTTACGGGTCCGAATTACGTTCCGTCAGTTGTCACAAGTCCTATTTGTCATAGCGAAGCTATCTGTGTGAGCCACACGGTCATTCGGGGGCTGTTTTGATTTTTCGCCCCCAAAACGCCCTTTTTGACTAAGTTTAGGGTGTATTCGGCTTTAACTCCCAACCTACGGGTCCGAATTACGTTTTGTTAGGTCTCACAAGTCCTATTTGTCATGGCAAAGCTATTCGTGTGAGCCACCCGGTTGTTCAGGGGCTGTTTTGAATTTTCGCTCTCGAAACGCCCTTTTTCGACTAAGTTTTGGACGTATTCGGCTCTAACTCTCTACCTACGGCTCCAAATTATGTTCCGTCAGTTGTCACAAGTCCTATTTGTCATGGCGAAGCTATCCATGTGAGCCACACGGTTGTTCGGGGGCTGTTTTGGTTTTTTGCCCCCGAAACACCCTTTTTCGACTAAGTTTAAGGCATATTCGGCTCTAACTTCTAACCTACAGGTCCGAATTACATTCCGTCAGTTGTCACAGGTCCTATTTGTCAAGGGGAAGCTGTCTGTGAGAGCCACACGGTGGTTTAGGGGCTATTTTGTAATTTTCACCCACGGAATACCCTTTTTCGACTAAGTTTAGTGCGTATTCGGCTCTAACTCCCTACCTACGGGTCCGAATTACATTTCGTTAGTTGTCACAAATCCTATTTGTCATGGGAAAGCTGTCTGTGAGAGTCACACGGTGGTTCGGGGGTTTGTAGACGCGCCCTTGGTGAGGGCCTCATCCTACAGTTCGGACCCAATTGTGTCACGGTTCTTAATCTGAACCAAAGAGTCCAAATCTGGCAAATCGTTTTGAGAAAACAGATTTTTAGAAAAGAAGTGCCAAACATGGACTGCTTTGCCAGATACAGAGTCGCCACCTAAATATTTTTTTTGATGGGGGAATTTAGGAAACCCTGACTCGTTTGCCTAAGGCCACGTGTCCGTCATCACCAAAGTTGCCTCGGCTCGGGAACTTGGGTACGATTGGGGAAGGTCACTTCGTGAGCACCCCTCTCGCCCGATCCGAAGATCGGCCTCTACTAACCGTGATATCTTATTTTGAAAACATTATGCATTCTTATTCCGGTTATTAGCCTAGAATTATTATGTTATGCGCATAGCAAAACAAGTATAGACTAGATCGCCTAATTTGGAACGAAGCATTGCATATCCGTTTCATTTAGGAAATGGTTTGAAATTTGCTACTCGCAAGTAGGCTAAAACACAGATTTCAACGAGTCGTTCCAACTCAAACAATCCAACCTTCACCCACAGGCATTCAGGCAGTTTATATCACATAAGCATCTAGCCTCATGGTAAGCATGTTAACATTCACACTCATGCGAGATGCTAAAACATAAAGGCTTACCTAGTACTCGAGCCAAAATAGAAACTAGTTAGTAATCATATGCATGACCCTAGTTCATGTTAAGATGGCTAATGCAACACATGCAAGATGCAACTAAGATAGGCTCGGCTAATCTACAATGACATGTGAAATGTTACAACTAACACGTATTCAATTTGGAATTGAAATACAAGTGCAGTTAGCATGATGTGCCGAGCCCAGTGCATGTAAGACAAATGTATGGATGCACGCATGCATAGCATAAGGTATGCTAATTTAAATATGCCCTAGTCTAACCATCATAAGCGGGTAAATAAAAGGGAAGGAAGACGAGGGATTGGAAGACATGCACACACTCGCACACACTCACACACTTATTACAAATACGCCCTCACTCGGAGGGACCGAAAGAATAATACAGTCCGAATAACAAATCAACTATCCTAGCTAATTAATTATTACAGACCCTTAATTAATGAACAAATTAATTACAAAATAAATGTGAAGCTTAAAGAGACTGCCGCAGCCCTGCCTCGGAATGCGCGAATGATGCATGCTTGACTCGTCTTGCCTGGAAACTCGCTGCCATAGCACTGTTGCCTCTATTTACACTGCCCTGCTTCTCTGAAATTTATGAAAGTCTCCAGAACTGCTTTGAACTTCATTCTGAGTGCAGTGGAGTGCAACCGGCCAGAGCAAAAGGCCACCGGCCATGGGAATGAGGTTATCGGCCAAAGATGGTGTCACCGGCTGGACTTTGGTGGCCGGTCGGCACTTTATGTGGCCGGTCGGCCATTGCTTCCTACAGAATCCTGCAGTTGACAGCAGCAGAGGGCAAGCAGTGTATGGCATGGAATTTCAAAGCAATGTGTGAATGGCCACTCTCCCAATCATGTAATGGACTCAAAGGAGTGTGGCCTTCGACCCTTGGGCCATCAATCACGCATTTCAATGCATGATGACCCAAAAGGCCAAGTTTGCAACTTGATGTAAATGCATGCAACAAACAAATGAGTGCCAATACCCTATCATATTGAGATCAAGGACATCAGCGACCGAGGATTGAGACGTGTTTCGTCACTTTAAGTACGAACACTCCTCAATCCTCATGCTTGGTTTGACACCCCAAACCAAGCATGAGTGTAATGCAATGTATGCCATATACAATGCAAAGTAGTGCAACTAATGCAATGCAATGTTACCTATTCATACAAACATTAGTATGCCAAGAGTGCAACAAAATCATATGATGCAATTATCTAAACAATATGCAAACATGCAAACAAGGCATCATGCAAGCATGCAAATAATGGAATGCAACATGCCACATGCTAAGTATGCAACTATGTACAAGGGTGGTCTTAAACTGAAATGGGAGGCCTCAGCCACACCCCAAAACAGTGCCCAAAAGTGTCAAAAATGATGGATAAGTGCTCATGCAAACACACACACCAATGAGCCAAAAAAAAAACCCAAGCATGGAAGGCTATTCTTAAGAACACTCAAAGGTGATAAACATGGACGTTTAAACACTCGTGTTAAACTCTGAAACAACATGTGAAGAATGATGCCAAATCATGCTAGAGAATAGGTGTAAGATAGAAGGCTTTTAAGGGTAAAAAGGAGGGCATTACTCAACACCTACCCCAAACAAACATAACATAAAATTTTCAATACAAAACAGAGTTATAATGCACCAAAATAAGTCCCAAAACCCCCTGATATGACAGCCCAAATGACTTAAACGAAAGGCATGCACAAAAAGGCCAAACATGAAGCATAAAACCACACCTCTTCAAAGCATTGAAAGGATAATGAATGTGAGCATACAAGCATGGATTAGAGACTGAAATGGCATGAGAGGTGACTTCAAATCACTAAAACAACCCAACTCAAACATGCTCATGACTCACACACTAAAGGCTCACAAGTCAAAATACAAAGAGGCTATACCAAACATGGCAAATATGATCAAATAAGCTCCCAACAGACCTTAAGCATGGTAAAACATGGCTGAGAACTTCACAAAGTTAGGCCAAAACATGAGGGCATGGTAGGCTAAATGCATGATGTTCTTCTAGGCAAAATGGAGGATTACAAAGCAAGTATATTGAGCATGCAAGGGACCTTTAATCCGACCAAAAACAGAGGTAAGATATGCCCAAATAACACCCAAAAAAAAAAAAACTGAAATAGAGCCAAGAACAACCAAGCACATATGCTACCCTTATGAGGTTAAAACATACACAAAGGAGAGACCAAGGGAGAGGTGTGTCCCTCCCCTATGCAAGACTTCAAACCCCCTTCTTCACCATTGAAAATCCACTGGATTTCAGTGGTGAGAAGGCCAATACAACAAAGTAACCAAAGCTTAACAAGGAGAGCACCAAAAGGGCCAAACAAGGCCTAAGAGGGAGAGGTTGACCCCCAACACCAAAACAACCTTAATGAAGTATCTTAAGCATGCAAATACAAGACTTTTTTCAGTTACACACAAAGTCCAAAACAGTAAGCAAAGCAGGTCAAAAACTAGTGTAAGATTGGGGAAAATAAAGCAAGATTGTTACCCTTGAAGAACACCCTAAGAACAGCAAGCTCAGGCCCCTTCTTGTGATCAAAGTCAGCTCAAAACTTCAAGAACAAACCCTCAAGGCCTCCCAAGTCGAAGTATGGTGTAATAGTGTGTGTCTTAGTGCAATAATAAGAACAAAAACACACTTTTAGGTCTCCAAACACACACAAAAGAAGAGAGAGAGGGAGATATAGAGAGAGACAGATATATATCAGATATATATGTGTATTAGGTCTGGATTTGCTGAACCAAAAACAAGGAGAGGGTTTGTTGCCTTATATAGACCAAGGGAAGGCTCTAAGCTTCTTAGAGAAGCTAATGCAAAAAGGGGCAAAAGAACCAAGCTTCCAATGGAAGCTACCCCAAAGGTGCAAGCTTCTTGAGGAAGCCAAGACAAGGGGTCAAAGCTTCCTCAAGAAGCTTTGAGCAAAGGGTGCAAAAAAAGGGGTCAAAGGTGCAAAACAACCACATATATGCACAGGGGCAGGTCTTGTGCATTCCAGCTGGCACAGCTGGTATGCACCATGCCTGAAAAAGGCAAAAAGGTGGTACCGGCCAGAAAAAGAGGCCACCGGCCAAAAATATGGTCGGCCGGCCATACTAAATGCCGACCGGCCAATGGTATATTTCACCAATGGCCGGTAGCAAGAAGACACGGCTGGTGGCCTCAAGCCAGGGCCGGTGGGTGCCAGGGGTAGCTAACAAGCTACTCTCTATCCTCAGAAGCAAAAACACAAGTGTTTGGTGCAAAATCAAACACAAAACAGTCGAGTTGAGAGATCCTGAGGTAAGGCGCGTAGCCGAGACCTCCGGGAACTCAAAATGAACACGAACATGGGTGATCACCGAGTGTTCAAGCGGTGACGTCCAAGTCATGAGGACGGTCAAAAATGGGGTGTCTACAGTTGCCCCTCTTTGACAAAACTCGAAAGTCATAACAATGACGGGAGTGATTGTCAAAGCCCAGAGACGACCCATTTTTGACAAGGCCGAAGACTTAGACAAAACATACAAGCTGCAGATAAAGATATGCGCCCGATGACAGGGGCAAAATGCAACTGACAATGCAAGAAGCTGAGCATAACTTATAATCATGCAAAGAAAGCTGTAACGAAGCATAACATGCGACAGTTTTAAGCTAGCAAACACCAAACTACACTACAATGCAGAGAGAGTGTAAGAGAATCATGTAATTCTCACTACATTTCATGCGGAGAATACAATACCTATGCGGTTCGTCTGGTCGTGCCAGCTTCAAATGAACCGTACATACAATATCGTGCCTGAAAAAGAAAGAAAACTTAACAGGTACAATATTGTTAGCAACATGCACATTAATGCAATTGAAAGTGCATGACGACGCAAACCGATTAGAACGCATAACAATGCGATTTGAAACAAACATAACAATGCTATGAAGTCGCAAACACATGTAAGTAAAGAACACGGGACAACGTGCGCAATGTGTGAAGATGTAGACACATGTAAGTAAAGTATACGTGACAACGTATACAATGTTTATAAAATGAACTTGAACACATGTAAGTAAAGCATAACGCGACAACGCATGCAATGTGTATAAAAGGAACTTGAACACATGTAAGTAAAGCGATGTACGTATGCATGCAATGTGTATAGAAATTTGAACACATGTAAGTAAAGCATAACGCGACAACGCATGCAATGTGTATAAAAAGAACTTGAACACATGTAAGTAAAGCGATGCACGTATGCATGCAATGTGTATAGAAATTTGAACACATGTAAGTAAAGCATAATGCGACAACACATGCAATGTGTATAAAAGGAACTTGAACACATGTAAGTGAAGCGATGCACGTATGCATGCAATGTATATAGGAAACTTGAACACATGTAAGTAAAACGATGCACGTATGCATGCAATGTGTATAAAAGGAACTTGAACACATGTAAGTAAAGCGATGCACGTATGCATGCAATGTGTATAGGAAGGAACTTGAAGCATGGTAAAGACAAGTTATTCATGATGTTGAAATGCAAAGCACTGCAACACAGTATAATTGAAGCGATTTGTGGAGTTCACAGGATACAAAAAGGATACGGGAAGGGGTGTTCCTCGCACGTACGAAGCATCGCTCAAAAAGACACGGCCTGAGGTCAACTCGAAGGCCTACTAATGTTCCGAAAAAATGCATTTTCCCGCGCTGTCTTGAAGGTGCCAAACCATATAATTGACCCGAACAAGGGCGCAGGAGGTGCATTGACCGCAAGGCGAGGTTACCGGTATCAACCCTGATATTCCGCTACCCTGCTCTCCTTTTGCTTTAGTTTCCTTTTTACTGGTAGTTTAAACACATTGCACTGCCTCAGGCAGGTTTTATTTTTCAAAATAGTGTACATTTTGCAAAATATATGATGGAAATGAAACAGCTATTTTGTTCAAAAGGTGTTACTTTTGCATGTTCTATGCATCGCATCGCATGGCATCACACAAAATTCGTTTGAAAATGGAGCACTTGCATCGTAATAATCAGGTAGTGAACTGACTTACAACTCGATAAGCAAAACAGGGAGACTCAATAAAACCAACCAAGTGCGAGTACAACTCGATAAGCAAATCAAAAACTTAAAGAGAGTGGAATACAACTCGATAAGCAGATGTACAACAACTCGATGAGCAAAAGGGTGTGACCCCGTAAGAATCGATCACCGGAGGGCATCGGTAGAGGTTCCAACCACAATCCCTTAGCATGTTCAACTCATAAACAGCTCATGGAACAAGAAGGAAGGTCACCGGCCAGAAGTAAAGGCCATCGGCCATGGGAAATGGCCATCGGCCAAAAGTGGTGGTCGGTCGGCACTATATTTAGCCGGCCGGCCATAAATTGCCAAAACTAGCAGAATGCTGACATCTGTCCTCCACTCACCCTTATCTTCTACAAAAGGCCTCAGCTTCGTGGTTTTTCTCAAGTCAGCATGGATTTGCTCTCAATGGAAGAGTTTCTTGCCCAAAATCTCACAACTTGGATTAACAACTTGGATGGCTCGGAAAAGCTGAATTTCTGGGGCTTCGGCATAAACGCACTATTCACTTTGAGTCGTACTCCGCTGCACCTTCCGTTTCTCCATGCCGCGGCAAGGTTTTGAAATCCGGTGACACATGTTTTTAGCTTTGGCGGGCAAAAGGTATGTCCTACCTTTGAGGATTTCCAAGCTTTAATGGAGTCCGAGCGCAACGAAGAGATCCTGCCCCAACTTCGTTTTGGCCATGCCCAAGCCTTAGGACAAATGTGTGGGCTCTCAATACCCGACGCTCGATCTTTGATTTGTGACGGAATGTTGGATATTCCGAGTTTGGTTTGCCGTTTTTCCGGTGCCGGTGACCGCGGTGACCATCATTGGCAAGGTTTTCGGCAACACGCACTTTGTTTGTGCATGCTATCTCATTTCTTACTTGCCTCAGGCTCTGGAGGATCTAGTGTCCGGTTGATCGAGGTTGCCCAAGGTTTAAAGGAGGGTAAGAGTTGCATCGCCATGACTCTGGCTGAGATGTTGATGGGCTTGGACGCTTTCCATCGCCGTGAAATGACCAAATTTGTGGGAAGTCCACTACTGCTGCAGGTGAAATTTCCCACCCAATCTCACATATGTATTGCTCTCATCACTCGGCCCTCAGGTTCGGTCTCGTACATCTCTCTATTCTTTATTCTCTCATTTTTCATCCCTCCCAGGTATGGTTGATGGACAAGTTGCAGGTTGTGGACTCTTGCCCAGCTTACTCAGGCGGTTACTTCTTCAGGCAACGCCTAGTCGATGCCCTTGATGAGGGTTGGTGGTTCGACTGGATGTGCAGCTTGTCCGCAGACCGTATTGCTTGGCGGTGCCCTTGGCTCAATCTACCGGCAATGGGCTATAGCATGACCCGCCAACCTGGGATTCAGCTGATTGGCTTGACTCACTGTGTGTTCTACTTTCCATTCCGGTTCCAGCGCCAGTTTGGTCATGATCAGACTTGTCCACCAAAGGGGATAGAGTACCCGGCTACATTCTCGATCCGAGGTGCACAGCTTGCCCGGTATACAACAGCATGGAGGACTAGAGAGCTCCTGGCCCCCGCTCCCACTTTCAGTTGCATTTTGTCTGATGAGTGCATAGATTGGCTCAATGAAAGGCACAGATTGGGCCTAGCTTGGCATCAGAGGCTTCGACCAGCTCTGGGAGGGGGCGCAGGAATATCTGACTTATCTATGCCCCGGATTTATTGCTTTATTAGTACTTCCAAGTTTTCTTTATGAATGTAATAAAAAGCAACTTCAATTTGTATGCAAGAGCAGGAGAACTCTGTATTGAAATCAATGAAATTGAAGGTTGTGGTACTAAAAATTTCCCGTTTTGGTCCAGAAATGGTCTTAGTTGTAAAAAGATTTATTTGAACAAAGTCAACTTCTATTAAAACTTTTCAAAATTATTTTCGATATGGATCAGAACTGGACACGCCTGAGATCTGTCACTGAGATGCACAATATTGGATTCCCGCAACTGGAAGTTCCCCCTAGTTTGAGTAGCATCGTAGTACTTCACAGCAACGGAAAGTTGCCCCTAGTCTGAAAAGCACTGCGGCACCGCACAGCAACGGAAAGTTGCCCCTAGTCTGAAGAGCACTGTACCGGAGATCACAACCGAACTCTTGAATGCTGAATAAACAAAGATGACCAGAATGATCAAATGGACAAAGTTGATCGGGAAAAAGTTTATGGCTGAACCTCAGGATGAAGTTGCCTACGTATCCCAAAGATGGGAATCAAGCCTTACGTAGTTCAGGCTTAGGTTCACTCGAGTATTTTCACTTTCCTTTTGCGCTCTAACTTTTGCCAAGGCCGCCCTTTGCGGGTTTTCAACCTTGCGAGCTCAGTTTTTGTAATTTCAAATTTTTCGTACTCTAACTTTTGCCTAGGTCGCCCTTTCGGGTTTTCGGCCTAGCGAGCCTCTCAGGGGTAATATTTCTTCAACTTGTCCATGTTGATCGGTTGTGAGAACTCTAGGCCATCTAGGTCCATCAAACACAGCTCACCCGACCAAATAGACTTAATGATGTAGGGACCAGTCCAATTGGGTCTGAACTTGCCCCTTGGGTCGTGGATGGGAGCTCGGTTGTCCTTGAGTACCAAATCTCCTTCCTTTAGATTCCTGGACTTAACCTTCTTGTTGAAAGCCCGGGCAATTCTGCGCTGATAACCTTGAACATGGTACAGTGCTTTCAATCTCCTCTCGTCAAAGAGCATGAGTTCCTCAAATCTGCTCTGCTGCCAATCTGCTTCGGCTATCTGGCACTCAGCCAACACTCGCAAAGACGGAACCTCAATTTCGATAGGTAGAACGGCCTCCATCCCATAAACCAATGAATACGGAGTCGCCCCAGTAGAAGTTCTGATTGAAGTCCGGTAGCCCCACAGAGCAAACGGCAACTTATCTGGCCAGTCCCGATAGGTTTCCACCATCTTCTGCAGTATGTGCTTGATATTCTTGTTGGCGGCCTCAACCGCTCCATTGGTTTGCGGCCGGTATGTGGATGACTTATGAAAAGCCACATTGTATTTCTCCAGCAAGTCAATCACTTCTTTCTTGAAGTGGGAACCGTTATCTGAAATGATCTCATTTGGGACTCCATAACGACAGATGATGTTGTTTCTGATGAACTTCGCGACATGTGAAGCCTTCAACACTGCATAAGATTGGGCCTCGACCCACTTTGTAAAGTAATCTATCGCGACCAGGATGAACTCATGCCCATTCGACCCCTTCGGAGTAACAGCCCCGATCACATCGATTCCCCAAACTGAAAATGGCCATGGCGAAGTCATGTTGTACAGCTTCGACGGCGGGATGTTCATGCGGTTTGCATGGATCTGACATTTGTGGCATCGCCGAACAAAGCCGATACAATCCTCCTCCATGGTAGACCAGTAGTAACCCTGTCTGAGGATCTTCCGAGCCAACATTACCCGTTCATATGTGCACCACATTCTCCTCCATGGATGGCCTCCATCAGGCGCTTCGATTCTTCAGCTTCTACACACAGCTTATGCATTCCCAGATGACCTCTCTTATACAGCTTACCCCCGCAGATGATGAACTGAAAGCCATTCTTCTGATTGCCCTTTTATCCTTGGCATTTGCCCCTGGTGGATACGTCTCTTTCTCCAGAAGTTCCAAATGTCGTAATACCAGGGGTTGTCGTCCTGAACCTCATCTATAGCAGCAATTGATTCATAGCTGGCACAACTTCTGGTCAATGATGACTGGACGCATCCGGACTCCAAACGGGATGTCTATCATGGAAGATAGAGTTGCTAGTGAATCTGCGAACCTGTTGTTCTCTCTTCTAGATGAGCAAAGTTTAGCTTCTCAAACCGAGGAATTAACAAATCCAAGGTCTGGTGGTACATTATCATCTTTTCTTCTTGACTTTCCAGTCTCCTTTTGCTTGAGACACAACAAGGTTCGAGTCCCCAATGACGTCCAACCGTTTTGCCCCTAGTTCCAGGGCTGCTTCTAGACCGGCAATGCATGCCTCATATTCTGCTTCGTTGTTCGAGACTTTGAACCGGAGTTTGAATGCTAGAGGGATACGGGAATTGTCGGGTGCTATCAACAACACTCCTATCCCATACCCGTACTGGTTTGACGCTCCGTCAAAGTACATCGTCCAAGTTTCATCTTCGATGTGCAAAATGGCCTCATCTGGAATAAGTACTCAACTGCTTCACCCCCTTCCACTGGATGATCGGCAAGAATTCTGCTACTGCTCTTCCCTTGACTGACTTGCGTGTCACATATTTCAGATCGAATTCGGAAAGCAACAGCAACCAACGAGCTAGCCTACCCGTAAGTGCCGGTTTCTCGAAAAGATATTTGATGGGATCCAGTCGTGAAACCAACATTACGGAGTGAGCTAACAGGTAGTGCCGCAGCTTCCTGGTAGCCCATACCAAGGCTAAGCAAGCCTTCTCCAACGGTGTGTAGCGAGTTCATACTCCAGCATCTTCTTGCTCAGATAGTAGATGGCCCTCTCCACCTTGTCCTCTGATTCTTGCGCGAGCATACAGCCCATTGTAGTTTCAGTCACTGAAAGGTACAATATCAACGGTCCCCTGGTTCTGGTGGTGACAACACGGGTGGTTCTGTAAGTATTTCTTGATCTGTTCAAAAGCAGCTTGGCATCGGCCGTCCCATTGGAATTTCTTTCCTTTCTTCAGGAGACCAAAAAGTGGTTCACAAGTCAAGGTTAATTTTGAGATAAACCGTCTTATGAATTGCACTTTACCCAGAAAGCCTCGCACCTCCTTTTCAGTCATTGGTGGTGGCATTTCTAAGATGGCCTTGATTTTGGAAGGGTCGACTTCGATGCCCCTTTGTGTAATCAGAAACCCTAGCATTTTCCCTGCTGTAACACCGAACGTACACTTCGAGGATTCAGCCGCAACCGGAATTCTCTGATCCTTTGAAAGAACTTTTGCAAGGCGGTGTAGTGGCCCTCTCTTTCTTTGGACTTGACAATCATGTCGTCCACGTACACATCAACCTCTTTGTGGATCATATCATGCAATATTGTGGTCGCGGCCCGTTGATATGTAGCTCCAGCGTTCTTCAGCCAAATGGCATCACTCTGTAGCAGTAGGTCTCCCACGGGGTGGTGAAGGCAGTCTTTTCCCAGTCTTCAGGTGCCATCACTATCTGATTGTAGCCTGAGAAGCCATCCATAAACGAAAGCAAAGCATGCCCCGCTGTGAAATCCACCAACTCATCAATATGCGGCAAGGGAAAGTCGTCTTTCGGACTAGCTCTGTTCAAATCCCTGAAATCCACGCACACCCGGATCCTGCCATCTTTCTTTGGCACGGAACAATGTTGGCCAACCAAGTCGGGTATTCGGATACCAGCAGGAAGCCTGCATCGATTTGTTTGGTGACCTCTTCCTTAATCTTGATGGCCCAGTTAGGGCGGATCCTTCTGAGTTTCTGTTTGACAGGTCGGGCCTCGGGGTCAAGAGGGATCCGGTGCTATACAATCTCAGGATCGATTCCAGGCATGTCTTCGTAGGACCACGCGAAAACATCTTTGAAATCTTTTAATAAAGCGACTAAGCGCTCGCGTTCCTCCGAAGACAACGTGGACCCGATCTGGACCAGCCGCGGGTCCTTCTCAGTACCAATATTCACAGTAGTGATTTCATCAACTAAAGGTTTAACAAATCTTTCCTGCTCTTGATCAATTAATCGTTGCAAAACCGGAGGAATTTCTTCCTCGTCGTTTTGTCAAAATTTTGAAAGTCCTGATTCAAGCAATAAATCAAAGGCACAGAAAAGTACTCAGAAACCACATCCACATCATTCTCATTATGCTTCCAAACCGTCCGATTCTTCTGTTACAACAGACTCAAAAGAGAAAGAAAAAGACGACCTGGACAGGACTGTGGCATCCGGGTTATCACCCCCAGGAATACCGGACTCAGACTCAGTGAGCTGGAACCTGATTCCGACTCACAAGACTCGGTGGAATCAGATTCCGGCTCACTACCTGACCCGGTGCTTTGACAAAAATCCTCTTCGTACTGCCAAACGAGAGAGGGTGCGATGGATGCATCCAAAATAGTTGATGGTAGGCCCGCAGCCGTTTCATTCCCGATCATGGACACCGAGAAGTTATCCCCCAAGCACTTCTGTTCGATCGGAGGATCTGAAAGTAGACATGCCAGTGCTACCCCCATTTCAATCTCGACGTCCTCAGACTCCATTTCCTTGCTCTGTTCAACCTCAACTGTCGGGTCTGTCTGCTCTTCGGCAACATCATCCCCGGATAACTGTAGGTCAAAGAAAATCTCGAACCCCGGCACACGCCTCCCCTCGGCATTCAGCCACGGCTCTGGAAAGCCACAGAATGGAAAGTCCTCCCCCTCCCGGACGAAGCGTCCGTTTAGGGTACCCTGAATGGGCCGGTGCATTAACTCAAAAGGCTTCCCTGCCTGTTTCGCTCTGGCTCTCCCAGCCATCTCCTTCCTTTCCTTACCCAATCCTCCTTGGTGGGCAAATAACCCAAGCCAAAGGTGTGGGTTGTGTGGCACCTCGGCCAATGTTGCAACGCCCTTCCGGCCGCTCCTTCCCAATCCCATCCCGGGGATGTGTTGGAGCTTGTTCATGAGGTATACTGCCTGAGCACTGACATATATCCCCTCGTTAGCAGCCATGATGTTCTGTACAACCCGAGCCTCAGCCAGGGTAAAACCTGATATGAACACATCCTCCATACCGTGCTCAATTTCTAGAACAGGCGTAGATACCTCCGGTGGTGGATGAATTGATGAATTTCCAAAAACAATGGCTACTCCCTTCCCATGGGGGTATTTCACTATTTGATGCAAGGTGGACGACACTGCCTTTACCTGATGCAGCCACGGCCGCCCCAAAATCAGGTTGAAAGTTGCAGGAACCTCTAAGACATGGAAATCTATCTCATGCTGTCCCGGCCCAACCTTGGTCTGAATCTTTACCATCCTGTAGACACCCCATTTTTGACAGACCTTAAGACTCAGACGTCACCAATTCAGCGCTCGGTGATGTTGCATATTGTGCTCGTTCAGAAGTCTCAGAGTCGCGGTCGTGCGCCTTGCCTCCGGACTTCCGAACTCTCTTCTGTGTCTTGCCTCGGTTTGCGAACCGGACTCGGTTTTCTCTGTTTTCTTTCCTGAGGGGAGGGAGAGGTCCCGTAGACCATCTCTCAGTGGCCGTGGGCTACATTTCGTGGCCGTAGGCCATTTTGCCCATTTCGGAGCTCGGTTCCCGATTTTCGGAGCCGTCAGGCCGTGTGCCTCGGTTCGGGACCACCCAACCATCTCCGATTCCTCCGGGTTTTGGCATGCATCTCATTTACTCCCTTTCGAGGGACACTGGGGTCTTAGATACCCACTTCGTGGCCGAATGCCTCTTTCGGTGCTTAACGGCCTATTTTCGGGATCCCGAACTGCGCGTTTTGGCCCCGAGCATTCGTTTTGCATCGGTTTTTGTTCATTTTTGGCAGGTACCTCCGTTTTATCACCAGGAAGATCACTGGAGGGTGGGAGGCCAGCAATTGTCTCAGCAACCAGTTATGCTCCTCCGGCGCCCCCCGGCGCCCGTTTTTCTCACTTCCGGGCTAATGTTGAAGACCCTAGGGCCATTTTCTTCGAGCCAAAACCACATATTGTGTTGACACAATGGGAGGATCCTAAAAACACATGGCCGGCCAGTAACTCTAATTGACCCTTTTGAACCCCTTCAAAAGTGGCTTGTTGTCTCTCTTGTTTCAGAGTTGCCAATTTCCAACCATAGGGTCTTGTTGTACACACATGGGAGGACACCAATCTTTGGTGGCCGGCCAGAAATTCTCATTGACCCTTTTGACCCCTAGCCGGCCGGCCATAAGGGTGGCCGACCGGCCACCTGCAGCAAAAGCACACATGGCCGGCCTGCTTCCTCAGTGTGAGTCCATTCCAGCTGTGTCTTGGTTTTCCCCCAAAAATATCTCTATCCGGGGGAACCTTTTGGAGGGAAATAAGAGCTCATTTCCCTCCATTTTGAGGAGGACTCTTCTCTCCCTCTCTTGTCTATATTGCTGTCCTCCCAACTCAAGAAAGAGGGTTACAAGAATTGGTTTGAGGATATCTCTACATACCACTCCATTTCCTTCAAGTTTTGGTCCATTTCCTCATCATCTTCAAGCTCTACCCTCATCACTCCATTCCAGCAGCAAAGGAAGGGATTCCAGCAGCTTAGAGTCATCAAATCTGGTCCAAGAAGCAACAAAAGTATTGGTCTTCAAGGGTAAGTAGACTTTCCCCCTTTTGTAGCATTTTCTTGCTTCTTTTTTAAGCCTATTTGCTTACTGTTTTAGGCTCCGACCTAACTGAAAGGTCATTTTGAGTTATCTTCATGTTTGTTTAAGGGCTCAACCCTGTTTGAGCCCTCCATTTGGCACTTGCTTCAATATCATCTTATATGCCAATATTTTGCATGAAATTTCTAGCCCATGTGTGATCTGTTTTCGAGCATAATGTAAACTGTAAGAGGGCCTATTTTGAGCCCCTCTTCAACATTGAAGAAGGGCTCAACCCTGTTTGGTCCCCCTATCTTGCACTTGCTTTACAATTCCTCCTATTTACCGTAAATTTGCATGATTTTTTTGGCCTATATGTAAATTGTTTTGGAGCATGTCATGAACTTTGAGTAAGCTTATTTTGTGTCCCTCTACAACATTTTAGAAGGGATCAACCTTGTTGGGGGTCTCCATGTTATACTTGTCATTATATCCCTCTTTGACCCCCATTTTTGCATGCTTTTTTAAGCTTATCTAGCTTCTGTTTTCGGCCATCATCAGAACTTGAAAGAGTCTTATTTTGATCTTCTTGACATATTTTATTAAGGGTCTTTTCTGGTTTGATGAATTTTTGGGGTACCTCATGTTATAGCCCTATGTATCCTAGTTCTTGCATGACATTTTTAGCATGTTTGCATACTGATTTGGGGGATGTCATCTACTGTAAATGTTCATATTTTTAGTCCCTCATCAGTGTTGTAGAAGGGTATTTTTCCATTTGGGCATCGCATGTATCACTTGCTTCAATACCCCTCTTGCGGAGCCATTTTTGTATGCCATTGTTGCCCTATCTATGCTTGCTGTTTGGCCATGTTTTAGACTGGAAAATGCTTTTTGGGGCTGCCTTGCTACTGTATTTTCATTCCATGTCCATATTGTGCATGCATTGCATAGCTATAGGCTATTTCGGGTGCCTAAATTCGCATTTCGGGACCATTCCTTGCATTTGGTGTCATTTCGCCATCTTTCGGGACTATTTTCTCCCATATTTCAGTGCTGAAATTCCATTGGCATGTTTGCATATCATTTTCTATGTCATTTCATGCCTTAATGCCATTGCCTCGGTTTGCGTGCCCGTGTGCACGCATTTCGAGGCATCTCATTTTCATCCATCGGCCTCTTATGTGAGTGTAGCTGAGGCTCACTCATGTTAGTGTAAGCCCATTTTGCATTCTGTATGTCATTTTAGTCTCATCGCATTGCGTATGCCATTTCTCGATTTGCGTACCCGTGTGCACGCATTTCGAGGCATCTCTTTTCATCCATCGGCCTCTTATGTGAGTGTAGCTGAGGCTCACTCATGTTAGTGTAAGTCCATTTTGCATTCTGTATGCATTTTAGTCTCATCGCATTGCGTATGCCATTGCCTCGGTTTGCGTGCCCGTGTGCACGCATTTCGAGGCATCTCATTTTCATCTAATGGTCTCCTGTGTGAGTGTGGCTGAGGCTCACTCATGTGGTGTAAACCCATTATTGCGTATGCCATTTCATCTGTAGCATTGTGTATGCCCGATTGTACATTACCTCGTATAGCGTGTATGCCATTCCATGACATTGTGTATGTTAGGATTGCATATTAGCTGCATTTCATGCATGTCATGCATATTGCATCGTGTTCGGGATAGGAGTTAGCCCGGCACGGGAAACGAGGCACGTTTTGTACTCCGAGCAACGGAACGGGTCTCAATTCCCAAGTCACCGACACTCCGGATTACCCATGATGGAGTTAGGTTTTGTTGTAGCATTCATCTGCATTCATCCTATATTGAGTTGTGCAATCCGACTTGGCCATCATGCATCGAGATGCGTGATTGGTGGCACGAGGATCGAGGCATGCATATATTTGTGAAATACATTGCTATGCCCCTTTCCTGTTCTCTGTTGCAGCATATCAAGAATCAGCAGTCTTCCGAGGCTTGGCACGCATTTCGAGGAACATTACAAACAGAGGCTAATTGGGGCATCCCAGTGGATTTCCAAAAAGGCAGCCCAGCATACATCATTCAGCGGAAGTGAGGCAGCCCCTGGCTTGCATGCCAGTTTACAGTTTTTCTTAGTTAATTTGTTAATTAATTAGGAATTTGTATATTCGGACTGATATTCGGACTGCATTATTCTTTCATTTCGGACTGTATTATTTATTCGGACCCTCTACGCGAGGGCATAATTGTAATAAGTGTGGGTGAGTGTGATGTATGTCTTCCAACCCCACGTCTTTCTTCCCTTTTATTTACCCGCTTATGATGGTTAGATATAGGGCATATTTCAATAGCATACAGTATGATAGCATGTTTGCATCATTCATCTGTTTTGCACGCACCGGGCTCGGCGCATCATACAAACTGTATTTGTATTTCAATTCCAAATTGAATACGTGTTAGTTGTAGCATTCCATATGCCATGTTTAGAATAGCCGAGCCTGTTATAGTTGCACTATTGCATGTATTGCATTAGGCATTACTGTATAATTAGGATCATGCATGATTTCTAATGAGCTTCTGTTTTTGGCTCGGAGTACTCGGTGAGTTTTTATGCTTTAGCATCCTTGCATGCGTGTGAGTGTTGCCATGAATAGCATGCTTACCATGAGGCTATATGCTTATGTGATATAACTGCCTTGAATGCCTGTGGGTGGAGGCTGAGTTACTTGGATTGGACAATTCATCAAGTGTTTGTTTTAAGCCCACTAGATAGTGGCAAAATCATGTTTTCTAAGCCCACCCGAGGGTGGCAAATCCACGTCTTAGCCTACCTGCGGGTAGCACCATCAAACCATTTTCAAACAAACAAACATGAAATGTTTTGTTCCAATTCAGGCGCCCATCTATACTTATTTGCTGCGAGCATCACATAGTAACCTAGGCTAATAACCGGAATAAGAACTCACAATGTTTTCAAAATAAGATATCATGGTTAGTAGAGGCCGGTCTTTGACCGGGTGAGCGGGGGTGCTCACGAAGTGACCTTCCCCAATCGTACCCAAGTTCCCGAGCCGAGGCAACTTTGGTGATGACGGACACGTGGCCTTTGGCACTGAGTCAGGGTTTCCCATTTAAAAAACATTTAGGTGGCGACTCTGTATCTGGCAAAGCATGCCATGTTTGGCACTTCTTTTCAAAAAATCTGTTTTCAAAACGATTTGCCGGATTTGGACTATTTGGTTCAAGATTAAGAACCGTGACATTTGAGTCCTTCGAACTGTAGTGACCCAATATTGAACCAGAACGGGGGGGATTCGCACTCCTTTCGCCCGGGATGCGTTCGGGGACGTCTACAGTTTCTGGCGACTCTGCTGGGGACTTAGAGAACTTGACTCGAACTCATGATATCGTTTTGACTATGCTTGTGTGTTTCTTTGCATTGCATATTGCATTGGTGCGCCTAGGACATCGTGTTTGCCATATGCCATTCCCGAACGATTTGCCGGAGGCTTGTCTTGTCAAGGCATGTCCATAAGGCTGATCGGCTCTGGGCTCTGACAGCATGGGAACACAAACCCCGGTTTTACCGGGGCACCCTTTTTGACCATTCGACCTAGTGCATATTCGGATCCATAGTGACCATTCCAAACTAGGACAGGTTGCTTACCCGTTTATAGGTTGTTTGAAACCGCTGCGTGCGTAGTGAAACCCTAGCTCCTGACAAAATAGGACAGGAAAACCCTACCCCAACATAGGGGTGTTTTGGCTCTCACTTATCTGCTATGTGCTTGTTAGAGTGCGTCTCTACAGGGAATGCATGTATCAGTCTATGAGTTTGGGCATCAGGCCTGCGGATATCAGTCAGT